>JAJJWW010012677.1:188075-260722 GCA_023531295.1 Papaver armeniacum
TTGACCCTAATCTGGGTTTTGGGTTAGGTTCATCATCAATTAGGTTAGGTTTTGTGGGGCTTTTTAGTTTCCATGTTATCTGCTGGTTCTAGGGTTTTTCATTTTTATTTGGTGAATGAGTTTTAGAAAAAGGATTTATGGTATTTTTAGAGATGAATTGGATTTGTGGTTTTTTGCAGCATGGAACACCAAGAGATTGACAATTTTCAAGCAGTGGATACAAACAAAACTGGGGAGACCAAGAAAAAGAAAAAGGGCCTAAGTATGAAGGCCAGAATTCAGAGAAATAATCATGCAAGACAGAATTGGAAGATCAAATCGAAGAGAAGAAAGTTGGAACAGATGGGAGCAACTGTTGAAGAAGAAGAAAAGGATCAGATGGTACCAAATGTCAATGAAGTTGCTCAAATATTTCAGCAAGGCCCTGATTATAGAGACTTGTAAGTCCAGAAGATCTAATTTGTTGTTTGGTTTCCAGGAGAGTATGTAATTTTAAGTGGTTAATCTAATTTCTTTTCCCCTTTGCATGCAGCTCATTTGTCAATGAATTGCTTACAGTAAGGAAAAGGAAGAGAAAATCAAGGTTGAATTATTTAACATGTTACTTGTGCTTATAATAAGTGGTTTTAGCTACAGGAACTTGAAGATTCTTATAATAACTACCTCCAGCTGAATGCATGATCTTACTTTACTTATGCTTCTTCATTGCAGTGCTTACAAGAGGAATTGAAAGAAAAACCAGGGTCTCATCCTTCTAATGAGGTAATTACTTCAACTTTTATTATAGAGGAAGCTGTGCAATTGATTTTCATTTGGGCATTCCTTGCTTAATTCTGAGATAATGAAGTCAATATCATTAGATACAAACTTTTTTGAAGCTTAATTCTTACGGGTAGCCATCCATGTTTATTTATTTTTTCTATAAGATGGATATCATACGATGAATCGTCAGTTTGATCCTACTCGCGTCTAAATTTGCTCTTGAAGCTAAATACAAACAGTAGCTTAACAAGGACGAACAGGATAGAAGCATACTTAGATTATTGCAAACAATAAAATTCTGAAAGCTATTCTTCTAGCCAAAGTTGTCGAGCCTTTACTGGTGTAGCTCCGGGTAGTGTAAAAGCAGCTGCAAAGGCAATAGTTACCAAAAGTGTTGCCACTATCATACCTCTAGATCTTGTAGGTGTTGATTATTTGCTATTTCCCTTGTGCCCTATTCTTTGGAGAAACATTGAGATTGTAATCACATGGATGCATATAATGTCTTGCTCTTGGGTCTAACTTGATAATTCCTAGGCACTTATCTCTATCATGGGTAAATTTATCAGGGAATTCAGCAAATCGCAGGGTGTTTTTCCATTGTTTTCCCACGGTAATCCATGTAAGATATGGTTGGAGATGGGATGTTTCTGAATTAAAAAAATAAAAAAAAATCAGTTGGAAGATGCCAAATCGAAAGGCATCAGTGTTCAATCCTTGGTTGTGATAATTCCGCGCAATCCAGCTGGTCCTGTATAACAGCAGCACTCAATTGTTTCCCATACATACTTGTTGATGTTTGTTACAAGTTTCTTGAAGATTTATGTTTCGTTCTTGTTCGTGATTGTAGGTTATTGTGGAGGAAAACCAGCGGACAGTTGTGGAATTCTGCAAGAACGAAAATTCTAATTTGGTTCTTCCCGCAGATGAGGTACCTATTATATTTATGCTCAGAAATTCAGCTCTAAAGTACACTTGAACTTGTTAAAACCAGTAACCAACATATAACCATCTTTCTTTCCACCCTCACCTAGATAACCTGGCATGTAAACAACAGTTTTCAATTCTAAAACTTAGATTATTTCGTTTCATAACATGAGAGCACGCATAACTTTAGAAACTGACTGGAAAGATAATAAGTATATGTCATTCTCACCATATCCCACTGACCTAGTAACCTTCTTGAATGAGTGGAAACTCTTGTCCTCAACGTAAACATTTTCTTGGTAGACCTGTAAATAGCTCAGGTTAGCAAGCCACTTACTAACTGCTATCTTTGCAATACCCAATTGGTCTTTGGATTTAAATTGATAGAAACCTGAATTCATACCATTTAGAGAAATTAGTCAATTCGATTCATATAGGATTCTGGGTGCTAGGTCAACTCCAACGTTGAAAACTTTCTAATGAATACAGAAATAATCCCTGAACAGAATGTTTTACATAATCATTGTCTTATACTCATTGTTTTCATTCAAAGAATGCATAAATAACTGGTCAAATTCTGTGCAGGTTGGGGAGGGATTCTATGAATCAAGAATTACTACATCTATCTCCCAAGAAGATCTCGAAGAACTAATGACATCCATAAAGAAAGATCCGTATTTGAGACCTATTATAGAAGATATCGAGACTGGAATGATGAGGTATTAAGTTATACCCGTTTTGTCTGCATTTTAGTGTCTTTGATAACTTACAAATTTGTATAATCACAACAAGCCAGAAGTTAGGTCCTAATTATGTCGATTCTCATGTTTTAGTGGTTCGCGCAATATGACGCTAAGTACGAATGCAAGAATACGAAGAAACAAACATGCAAGACAAAATTGGAAGAACAAAATGGAGAGAAAAAATTTAGAAGCAAAGGGTCAGACGGCAGCAAATGTCAATGAAGTTGCTCAAGTATTACAACAAGGCCCTGATTATAGAGACTTGTAAGTCGAGAAGATCTAAGTTGTTTGGTTTTAGGGAAAGTATGCAATTTTAAGTGATTTTATCTAATTTTTCCTCCTTTAAATGCAGCTCAACTGTAAAAATTCCTCCAGAGAAAATTGCTTACAGTATGGAAGACAAAGACAAACTCAAGGTTGTCTGAAATTTATGTTATGGAGACCTAGCTAGATTATACAATAAGTAGTTGATAACATTTTGCTAGCACTTAATTCACACTCCCAACATGGTAATCCTTATGAGCTGCTCCTTCCCGAAAAACAAACCCAAAAGCAATGATGTTTTACCCACATGAACTTGAAGATGGTGATTAGCTGAATACACAATCTTACTGAATCTAATTACTTATGCTTCTTCATTGCAGCGCTTACAAGAGGAATCAAAAGAAAACCCAGGATCTTATCCTTTTGACGAGGTAATAATCTTTTTATTCTGGACAAATTTATTTTTAGATATGGACATTTTAGAGAAGGTTGTGCTATTACTTTCAAACGAGGTTTAGTTGTGTAATTCTAAGATACTCTTTAGATGCAAATTTGCTTAAAGCATACCAGTGTTTTATGGAGCAAACCTGTTCTACTGGCTTTCATTTCGTGACCAATAGCATCCCAAACAGGATTATCTAGAGTGTTGGACATATCAAAAATTGTGTTCAGATATTATGGGTTCTAAGAGTTCGTTTTCATTCTCCTCTTTCCCCCCTTGATATGTTGAAGAATTTAGTAGCTGAGTTATATTTATTCTTTTGCTCCTGGTTCTTAGGTGTTGAAGGAACATGGTTAACTGATCGATTTCTGTGCAGGTTCTGGATGAATCTTATTCGGCGAAGGACAGTGGAGTTTTGTCTTCCCTAGCAAGGCATGCTA
The DNA here is from genome assembly GCA_023531295.1 of Papaver armeniacum. Classification (NCBI taxonomy): domain Eukaryota; kingdom Viridiplantae; phylum Streptophyta; class Magnoliopsida; order Ranunculales; family Papaveraceae; genus Papaver; species Papaver armeniacum. The sequence continues at coordinate 191,654 of JAJJWW010012677.1, forward strand.
AGGTTGGTTAAACAATTGAATCATATGTAATTGAATGAATATCAGAAATGTATTTACTTAATACTCTTAAATGAACTCTTAGGCATTAGAAGACGCCTTCAACAGCTTAGAAGGTGTAACGTGCGAGAAAACTGAAGAAGGATTGTATTTGTTCCCGCGTATCCAATTTCCCGAAAAAGCAATCAAAGCTGCTGATGCTGCAAAGACTGCCCCAGATTCATTTTATGACAAGTGCCTCCTAGAAGCTACCGGTATTGTCGTATACCTGGATCTGACTTTGGACGGGTGAAACCATGCACTCATCTTCTTTACTTGGCTTATTTGAGTATGTATTCTTTGGTTTTCACTTGGGCATATATGAGCATGTCGGTTGATTTTTTTTTTGTTTTTCTTTTCTATGTAATAGATTCCAGGCATATGGTTTATTGGATTGCCGATTCTATTTCAAGAGGAAAAGATCCAACGGGAAGACATTACGGTTATCATCTCGCGCTTGACAAACTTCCACAAAGCTTTCATGACTAAGTTCCATGATTGAGGAGTTATATACCCCCCCCCCCCCCAAAACATAAATGAAACCCATTCGAAAAAATGGAACTTCAAAAACAGTTGATAACTTTTTGATGCTGCGGCATGTTTTATCTGAAGTTCTGAACTTAACAAAACGTTTAAATTTCATACGTTGCATATTGGGTTAATTTTTAGTTTTTTCTGAGTTTCAAACGTTTTTCACCTCGTAAGAGTTGCATTTGGTTCCATTACCTTCACAAGATGATTTGTTTGTTTGATTTTCCAAACAATCTTGGTAAAGGGGCGGCAAGAATCGGTAGAGGGGCGATAATCTAATAAGACAAAAAAGGTCATTAGAAGTAAATTCAAGTGCCCCTTATCAGTAAAACCCTTAAAATGACTAATTAACCCTTATTGTTAATAATCAAGTTTAGTAATGATAATCAAGATTAGTGTAGATAATCAAGATTAATTTTGATAATTAATTTTCACTTATTATAGTATCAAAAATCAGATGTTTAGAGTTATAAGAAAAAGAAAAAAAATTTGAGGAGAAGAAAAAAAAACTTTTGTGATATTTGTGAAACTCTAGATTTTGATTCACTCAACCAAAATGAGTGATTCAAGTGGCAAATTAGAGGTGGGTGATCAAAATTAGTTCCCATTAGCTTTTTGTTGATCAAAATTATCTAAAGTATGTAAAAAGATCAAATTTTTAAAATTTTTCTCAAGAACATACTATTGGAAATAAGCTAGTTACCAACCGTAACTGGTTCAATTTGGGGAAAAACCCAATCGTAATACCAGTTACGGTTGATAGAAAATCTTGGATACGAACCGTAACTAATTACGGTTCATAAAAAAGGTATCGAAACCAACCGTAACTAAACTACGGTTGGTAAGTCAACAATAGTTTACAACCGTACATCATCACTTCAAAAAATCTTAACATTCAGGATGATATACGGTTGGTAACTTTCATTAAGTTACCAACCAACCCCAGTGCGGTTGGTAACCAGGTTTCGTACCAACCGTACCTAAACCTAATTCTCAATTTTTTAAGGTACGGTTCGTATTTGGGTTGTTAGCAACCGTATGTTCTTCAACCAATAAAGTACGGTTGGTATCCGGGTTATTACCAACCGTAACTCACATACAACACACAAATTCCAGCTTTCAATTTCGATCCAAAACCCTAATTTTTGATGCAAAACTAACTTAAATCAAAAACAATAGACTAAACTCTAACCGGGTATTATAAATTTTTCAAATCACCGATGAATCAAGAGGACGATGAAATATCGCTTTTAATGGAGGAGAGGAGGAGAAGAAAAGAGAAACAATTTTGATTTACTCGATTCAATTAGGTTAAAAATGGGGAAGGATAATTCAGTCTTTTTAATCAAAAAAGTAAGGGTAAATTAGTCCATTTAAGGTGAAAAGGGTAATCTAGTCAATCTACACCCCTAACCAATAAGAGGGACATTGCTATCACACTTGCCGCCCCTTTACCAAGATTGGTTCCAAACAAACAAAAAAAGGCGAAATGAGAATCGAACCCTGAACCTTGTGGGTGGGAAGTAATTCAAAAACCTGCTCTGCTAGTTGGCTGTTGCAGTAGTTTATTCGCAAATCTCTGAACTTAACATATATAAGCAGTTCGTCCTGATAAATGTACGGAGCAACTACTGACCACACAACTAAGGGTTATGAAATGGCGGGATTTTGCCATTCAGGGCAAAAAAATCCCAATTCATCTCTAACTTCTCTCATACCAAAAACGTCTGATTTTTGTTTTTCTTGATCTTTTTTTTATACATTAGATTTAGAACCATGACCCCTCATAGAGAGAAAGAGAAAGGAGAAGCACAGCACAGGGTTTATTTATTTCAGGTTTGCTTTCTTTGTAATCAATTAGATCTCTCATATCTGCTAATTGATTGTGTAGAGAGCTCTGATGTGCGCTTTTCTTATAACAATATGGTTTCATTCAAGTAGATTTCATTTCCCCCAAATTGTTTATGTTTTTGGTATGTTTTTCTCTACAGCAGAAATTTCTTCTTCTTCTTCAACTTCTCAAAGATTCAGAGATTCTTCATAGACCTTTTCATCTCTTAAGGTTTGAATTTCTAAGTTCTTGTTGCTGTACTAGTTAGTTAGTTAGCAATTTTATAAAAATGTCAGAATCTGATTTTTTTTTTCTGGAATCTGAATTCTTAGTGGGTAATTTATAAATGTTCTGATCATTGTATTCCTTCAGCATCTAGTGGTTTTTTAGGTTGTAATTTCTTTGATCAACAAGGTAAAAAGAAAACTAAGAAATAGAAGAAAGAATTACAAGGGAGTTGGAGAGAGCAACTAGAGTTTGGCTTGGTACTCTTAACTACTGCTAAATGAAAATGCTGCTATTGATTTCTTCAATGGTCCTCAGACCTAAACTTAATTTATCATTCTCTAATTTACCTCACTGGGTTTAATTGGTTCAGAATGTGGGCATTTCTTATTTTCATCTGTTTCTCATTTGGAAGAAATCTAAGATTTGTTTTCCTTCATTTATTGATTGTAGCTATGAAGAACAGCCGAAAATACAGAACCGAAAGCAAAAAGAGGTACAGAAAACTTAATTGGGAGAACAAAAAGAAAAGGAGAAAGGCAGAACAACTGGCCGCCGCCGCCGCTGCTGCTACTGCTGAGATTGCAATTCCAGCAGTCAATTTGGAGGACGAAGCTAATAACACAGTCCCAGCAGTCAATTTAGAGGTGAATGGAGCTAACAATGCAGTCCCAGCAGTCAATTTAGAGGAGAATGGAGCTAATGACACAGTTCCAGCAGTCAATTTAGAGGAGAATGGAGCTAATAACACAGTCCCAGCAGTCAATTTAGAGGAGAATGGAGCTAGCAATGCAGTCAATCTACAAAGGAGGGGAGCTAATAACACAGTTCCAGCAGTCAATTTGGAGGACGAAGCTAATAACACAGTCCCAGCAGTCAATTTAGAGGTGAATGGAGCTAACAATGCAGTCCCAGCAGCCATTTTATTGGAGAATGGAGCTTACAATGCAGTTCCTGCAGTCAATCTAGAAAGGGGTGGAGCTAATACTACAATCAATCAAGAGCCTGCTGGTGCCCCGGCTGCAACTACACCAGGGTATGTACATTTCAGCCGAATTTCATTTGTGAATATTGTTTTCCTCCATTTGAATCGATTAATTACCCATATACTTGGTTAATTTGCAGCACAATCTTAATAAAGGAGAGGAGAAAGACAATGAAGTGGAGCATTGAAGAGGGGGAAATCCTTAAGGTCAACCAATTTGATATTTTTTCGATTATAAAATTTCTGAAAATATATGACAATAAAGGTCCAAAAGTTCACTAAAATTTTATGTGTGTTATAGGAATTATTGATGAAACATACCGGTAGTTTCAAGGAGACTGGTCCTTGGGAGATAATATTGCTGGAAGGGAAGCATGTATTCAAGAGAAGGACCGGAGGTGATTTGAAAAATAAATGGGAACGTATGCTTCCACATTGGCTTAAAGAAGAAGAAGAAGCTCGTAACCAAGAAAATCAAGTATGATGAAGTATCTAGTGGAAGTTTTTTGGGTTAGCTTTTTGGTATTAATGAAGAAGAACACACTCGTAACCAAGAAAATCAAGTATGAGGAAGAATCAAATGGAAGTTTTTTGGGTTAAACATTTTGGAAAAGACTGCAGGTTGTATATAATTTTGTTAATAACAGTGCGAACAAGGAATCAAACTGGTGCTTGTATCTAGAACTCTTGTTTTGGTACTTCCTCTTTGATATGCACCTGACTTTATAGACAGATTTTAATGAGATGCAGAGAAATATCTCAAGATGTAATCATCTGATTATGTATAATCCATCAACAGTTCTTGCTGTAGATTTTCTCTTTTTAGTGCGCACTAAGATAAGTTTTAATACTTAAAAGTTCAAGTGCTTTCAGTGATGAATTATCCATCATCACCAAATACAACAACTAAACAGATTGTCCGACTCTTGCATCTGTCTCTCATGGTGCATGTCCATGTTCATGGCCATGGCTTCTCTGAATTCCAAATTATGAGTAGTCCCCAAAAAATAGCCAACTGAGGCGGGTGACTGGGTGGGATTTGTGCAACTACCATAGTTTCCCTGTTTACTTTAAATTGGCCAACTATTTCATGCTTGTCAAGTGCTCCATGAAATATCAATGCCTGCTCATGGCTCAACCTTGGAAGGTTGTAAGGCTCTATTTTCTCCATTACAAACGCCTAATTGCAAAGACGAACAATATGAACCAAATCGACATGGAATACAATAACAAGAACAGATGCAATAAATCTAGAACCATTATCTGTTTATAATCCAATTTAGGTTACTCAACTGCTGCAAAACTCAGCTTATATGGTGAATAATATGGACTAATGAGCTCCAAAACCTTGTCAATGACCAGTCATTGCTCACCTTGCTAGCAAGCCACCATAAATAATCCTTAAACAATCATTGCTTTGGAAAACAGAAAATGCAGAGAACATCGCTTAGGTGCACTACTAAATCGCTAAGTGCAATACACAATTTCATTGACAAGCTCAGACCTTAGACTCTCATGGCAATCAGATCCTCTCCCTGGCCTCTGGCTCCAACATGGCTCGTAACAAACTAGCAACAATCTTGGCTACTCAAAGAATGTCTTCTTAACAAGGTTGCAAGCCACAACAGTTCCAGAATCACTGAGAAAGTAAATAATCTTTAGCGCATCTTTAACAGCTATGACCGATGAAACGCTGCTTCAAAGAACTTCTCTGCATATTAGTTGCCAACACATATCCTATCTTGCTCAGGAAATAAAGTTCCGGAGACTGGTACTAGTCTGTAAGAGTGTTACGTAGATATATCCATAGCAATTGCATGAAATTTCAGATTCTGCACAGTTGTGGGCATTGGAGGAAGCTCTCCGAAAGCATCAGTGACCGGGATTGACGCAAGAAACGCACAAGATCCTGTAGACAAGAAATATAGACCAAACCACCTGAAGCTGCCACAGGTATTAAATCATCACTGCTGCCATCAGTAGTAAGCTTTGATTGCTGTTGCCTTGGGCGCTTATTGTTCAACTGTTTCCAATTAGTTTGGTAAGTATCAAACACATTGATTGATCTAGATTCAACCATGAAAACACGAGGATCTCTTGCACATTGAACTTAAGACGGTAGAAAGTTTATGTAGGCAGCCATGACCACATCTTGATTATACTTCCTCTAATAAATCTTGATTCAGTTGGTCTTCCGTTGAACAACCACCCATCACCACATCTTGATTATACTTCCTGTTGTTGCTTTGTCCTTGCTCAATCACCATTTTATGTTTCTGTTTCTACTTCCTCTCTCTCTGATTCTGTCTATGTGTATTAAAGATAAGGAGTAATTCTGCAAAAGAAAACAAAGGGAAATGGAGTAAGCACCCAAAATTGGAAGAAGTAAGGAACAGTTAGAAACACCCATATAAGAACAAAATGCATTTTTTATGAAATTTCACCAGCAAAGTAGTCAAAGAAGATAGGTATACAATTGAACTGGAAGGAAAGATAAATAACCAACCAGAGAGACAACCTTTAATGGAAAACAAGTAGATGGTTTTGGGTACTCAACCAAAGTAGACTGAAAATGAATTACTAGTTTTATTGACTACCTATTGTTGTTAGATTACTTCTCGATGTTTTAGATTTACAATCAGAGGTTGGTTGGTTAATTAAGAACCACAATTAATCTAATCAAGTGAAAACTAAAAGAGCATGGATTGAGATTATTACCTTATGAAGTCAATCAAACCTTTGGAGAATAATCTTGGAACCCACAAATTATATTGAATGAGAAGATGAATCTATAAGTGATGTTAATTAGATGGTATTGATGAAGCAGCAGCAGCAGTAGTAGTTTGAGAGGTGAAAAACAAGAAGTAATTGATGAAACTGCTGCTGCCTGAAGGTGTTTGTTTGTAGACTAACAAGCTGAAGTGAGTGAGCGGATTCAGGGAGGCTTTGTTTGATCCAATGGAGAGTGAGATTGAGACAGAAATACGATGTTGCTGCTGTTTGATGATGTTGATGAGATTGCACTACTCTTCTCTGCTCAACTGGGTTAGTAACACTAACACCCACAGACAGTATCTGACAGGTCGTCCTCGTCTCCTCCCTCTGTTGCCTTCCCCACTGCATTTTGATGCTTTATCTTAACCTCTTCTTCCCAGCAGTCTTTCCTTGATTCGTACACTCTGACTGAGAGGTTTGGCAGCTCACCGGAGACAAGTACTAGTCTGTAAGAGTGTTTTGAAGATGAATTCATAGAAATTGCATGAATATTCTAGCTGCAGGAAACACAGGAAGCTCTCAGGAGGCACCATCATAAAATGCTGCTGCTGCTGCAGTTAAGTTTTGATTGTTGTCCGAGTACCCAATGATGCGTTGGGCGCTTATTTAGATGTTTCCAATTACTTTGTGACGTATCAAAATTAGCTATTTTCCTTGGTGTTCCGTAGAAAAACCACCCATCACCACATCTTCATTATACTTCCTCTTCTTGCTCTGGCCTTGCTTAACCACCATCTCCGTATTTCCATTTCTTCCTCTCTCTCTCTCTCTCTCTCTCTCTCTCTCTCTGATTCTGTCTCTCTAGATTATGTATTAAAGATAGGATGAAATCTGCAAAAGAAAGCAAAGGGAAACGGATTAAGCAACGGAAATTGGAATCTTTGTTTCGGAAGTAAGGAACAATTTAGAAACCCCATTAATGAATCAATATAATTTCGAAAACATCTGGAAGGAAGGAAAGAAAGATGAATAACCAAACAAAGAGGAGTATAATTTTTATAAAAAAAAATTGATGGGTTTTGGCTAGTCAAACAAAGTAGACTACTAGTTTCATTCACAACCACCCATTGTCGTGATTTATTCAGTTCTTTTTGAAGATTAACTAAATAGCAGGAGTTGAGATTACCTTATGGAGTGAAAAAAATCAAATCTTTGGAACCCACACTCAAATATTTGACGATAAAACAATTAGGTGATGTTTTTTTATAGCTGGTGTTGAGGATGAATATTAGTTTGAGAGGTGAAAACAAGAAGTAATGAAACTGCTGTTTCCAGCAGGTGTTTGTTTGTTCTTTTCTATTTGTTAATTAATAAGCTGCAGAAGTGAGTGAGTCGGATCCAGGGAGGAGGATTTGTTTGACTAATAGAGAGACTGAGAGAAGGATGATTTAGTTGCTGTTTGATGACAGTGTTGATGAGATTGTGCACCACTCTACTTCTCTACTCCCTAATTCACTAGTAGCTCCTACAAGTAACAACCAAAAACTTGACATTAATAATTGAGAAACCTCTTTTCCAGACTAAAAAAGTACAGAGTAGAGAATCTGCGAGAGTACCATGTCTGTAATCTAATGCATCGAGCTCCAAACCCGAAGTATTTTCAGCAATCTCTCAAACTATTTCAACTGAGATTTATTTCTTCTCTGCGAAAATCAAATAATCCTCTGGATAAGTACAAATTCTGAAATAGCATTGATAATCAAAAATTAAGCAGACAAACTAGAAGTGGGAACTCTGAAACCTATTGACATGATAATTCTCCTCTTCGGATAACCATTGCTTTTGTGTTGTAAATCATTGCTTGCTACATAATCTTCTTACTGTTCCTCAATTGACATGTACCAGAAAAGAAAAAATTTTGAATAAAGTGTCAAAATCCATACAGTACTTATAATCCAATCACAGTACATTAATGCAATCAAATAAAAACTCATTCCTGAAGTACTTGCCAAGCAACAGAAGCAGCAGATCCATTAATTCTATCCCCAGTAATACAAACATCAATATCAACAGCTTCTTCTAATGCAGCTAAAGAATTCTCGGTCTCTATCATCCTGCAGTTCACACATGTTAATTTGTCAGTGTTTGCTCATAATCCAAAAGGCATGCACAACAAAAAACTCTTAAAAAGTCTTAGTAATTCTTTAAGACAGAGAATAATCTGGTATTATAGTTAGAAGAAGCTGTACTCACCAGGTGACAACCATTTATATGCTCTAGAAATATAAAACTGTCTTCAGCACTCCTATAATGTGTAGATCAATAATCTGTTCCAGTAAATCACCAAGCAACATTAGAATGATGTCCAAGAACCCAGTTATTTAAGTACTACAATCAAAAAGTCATGAAAGTGATCTTACATTGCAGAGATTCTGTTGAGGAAATCTCCATTTCGCCAAACCCCATTTCGCCAAACCCCATTTCGCCAAACCCCATTTCGCCAAACTCCATTTCGCCAAACTCCATTTCGCCAAACCCCATTTCGCCAAACTCCATTTCGCCAAACCCCATTTCGCCAAACCCCATTTCGCCAAACTCCATTTCGCCAAACCCCATTTCGCCAAACTCCCATTTTCCCACACATGAGTGAGGGGAAACGGTAAGCGGCAATGGTGAGCGGCAATGGTGAGCGGCAATGGTGAGCAGCAATGGTGAGCGGCAATGGTGAGCAGCAATGGTGAGCAGCAATGGTGAGCGGCAATGGTGAGCAGCAATGGTGAGCGGCAATGTTGAGCGGCAATGTTGAGAAGCAATGGTGAGCGGCAATGGTGAGCGGCAATGTTGAGCAGCAACAACGAGCAGCAATTGTGTTCTGCTAGGAATAGATGGCGCTGGATGCGAGGTAATGAAATGTGAAGAATACTCCATCATCAGGTTTCTCAAATAAATCCAAATCAGTCCTGGAACATGATGACCCAAAATCATCAGTATATAATCAAATTACACAAGGATTGCGAAAATAACAAAACTAAATCTTCAACACCGTGTTTACTGTAACTCATTCATCAACAAGCATTTTATAGCTTCTATCTCCCGTGAGTTTTAAAACTGTTTTTCTTCTAGAGTGAGCCATGTTAAATCCTATCTTCCTAAATCCGTGATTCTAACATGCATGTACTAGGAATTAAGATTGCGAAACAAAAACCACTACGCTTGTGCACACCATACACCTACCAAATTACGAAATTGAGGGGAAAAATATCTAAGAAGACCCTAAAATCAAACAAATTCAGAAGTTTCTCACATCTAAAAAACATCATAACCCAAATAAAACACAAATCAACCTAACAAGAACACCTAATAATCATTAAAAAAGATAAATTATAGAATAACTACTTACAGATCTGGAAACTAGATCCTGAGAGTCACTAGATGGAGCTGTTCTAAGAAGAATCGAAGTCTCCGAAACCAAGAAATTTTAGTGAGATTTGAGTAATGAGGTGGTAGAATTTCAGGTTCTTTTGAGGCAGGGTTTCAATAATCAGGTGTTCATTGTAGTATGGAAGAAGAAAGAATTGATCTCTGTAGTTTAATGGAGTATTATGTTACAGATCTGAATCTTCATTTTGAGCTTCAGATTATTTTTTTTCTAAGGAGAGAGAGAGAGAGAGAGAGAGGACTGAGTGAGAAATTTGGAGAAAGAGTAAAGTAAGTATGGTGTCGTCACATATTGTACCACCACCCTTTTCGAGATTTTCAATTCCCACACCCCAAAAAATAATTCAAATTTCAAAATTTTCAATTTTTCCCGCACTTCTTGTACTATCTCTTGAGATACTAATATCACGTGATCCTAGTTTTACCACACTGGTGTCCAACCCAAGGTTTGAAAAACCGGTCACGGCTCAGGTCACGGACACTAGGCGTGACCGTTATAATACGTTTTCACAGGTGTGAGCACGTTTCGGGCTAAAAACGCGTTATATAGGAAAAAAAACGCGTTTTTTGGACGTTTTTTGAAAATAACGGGCGTTGTAACGGTTAAATAGAAAATAAAAAAAAATTATGATCTGAAATTCCTATGTAACGGTTATAACGTGCGTGAAAACGTTTTAACGTGTCTAAAAAAACGTTGTTACTAGGTATTTTTATTTTTTAATACTCCATACGTCCATAAATAGATGACCTATTAATTTTTAAATTTTGTCCAACTAATAGATGACCTATATCATTAAGAAATTCTAATACTACCATTTTATTTGATTATTGTTATTAGTATAAGAAATGTGTATAATTCGATAGTCATGTTTATATTCTTTACATAGGTGTTTTAAAATGCTTTTCACTATACAATTTACGAAAGTTTGATAAAATTCGTGTCGGTAAATTATAGCCACTAAAATTTCGTCGGCAACAATTAGCTAGGTATACTTGTCCCTTTATTAGATCGCACTTTCCATCAAATGCCAAGAAGTAGGCAGGGTTTTAACAAGTCTATATGGTACTAGACTACTAGTTTCTAAAAGTTAATCATTAAATGCTTAAAAAACTCGGTAAAGTAGGAATTGCATTATGAGTTAGGGTAGAGTCAATCAACCCATTATCAGATTCAATCTAAAATTGCACTTCTTATAAGATGAAATAATTATTACGTCCAAATCATGTACCCACCACCACTGCATGATGATGCATATATAGATTCATGATATATATATGAATCTATATGCATATATAGATTCGTAATAAAATTGCATTATTACGTCCAAATCATGTTCTTTCTTTTATTTCATTTTAAGTTTTAACATGTACCCCGTGACCACGTCCAAATCATGTACCCATTTTTGTCTTTGAAAGAAGTGAAGAACTAAAGCAGATTCCTAGATTCATGAATTAAAGATTGAAGTTGGTGACCAAAACGTGGGTACATGATCACACTATTTTTTTCTCTTTCATTGGGCAACGAATAATAGGTCGCGTCAATTTGGTTTTTCATTTCCCTTCTTTTAGAAAACAAAATCATGATAACACTATTTTTTTTTCCAGTACTCTTCTTCCGCTTCCCAATTCTTCCTTCCTCTGTGTTTTGAAGTTTCCAAGTTTCAACTTCCAACTACAAGTTTAAGAGGTAATTTTAATATTTTATTAAAATAAGTATTTACCACTAAATTTATTGTTTGTTTCTATGTAGTTTATTTGACATATATTTGATTTTTTTTTCTTCATGATACCGGATGATGATGCGGACGTCGAATGTTGTCTTTGAACTATAAATTTTAACTATACAGGTACTCTCTTATATCAACATTTAAGTTAGTAATACAGTGGTTAAATATGCTGGAAGAGGAGGTCGTTAATAATCCAGAGCATGTCCCTCTACCATACAACTGGCATGATCCGGAAGTTCAAATCTCATACGAAAGGTTACTGGTGAGTGACTTTGTTTATGACTTTGGTAATCTTTCATTTGGGGACAATACACAATGTTATGAGAATGTGAATCCAACATATGATTCTCGTTACACTTCCGATCGCTCTGACCATGGTGTTCAACATATGAACGAAGGATATAATTCTAATAATGATAATAATAATGAAGCAGGTAACAATGATGATGATACTGAAGGAGGTTATGATAAACGATAATGATGGTTATTATGATGATGATACTTATGCAAACGAAGATAGCCAGTACCCCGACAACGATGACTATGATGTGGAAAGGAACCGTCGAGAAAATAAAGAATACTTGAAAAAAAGGTGGTGGTCGTAGTTGGTTCACGTAGCTTTTTAAATGATGAATACTAGTTTAACAATCCTATGTTTTTTAAATTTGTAGTTTTAATCTTGTAGTTAGTTTCCTTGTATCATTTAAAAATATTTAATACGAAGTTTTCGGCTTTCAATCCAGAGAAGAAAAAAAATCAAAAGAAATGGTAAGAAAGTTATTTACACGGTTATAACGTGCGTGATAACGGGAAAATAGTTCTAAAAAACGCACTTTAAAATGTTATTTAGAAGAAAAAAACATTCAAACTAATTTTAGAAAAACGGTTACAACGTGTATGAAAACTAAAAAACGGTACTATAAAACTGCCGTTTTTTCCTATTTATCGGCCTAATAAAGGCACGGGGTTCGGAGACCCTCACGGCCACGGTATATGGGTGTGACCGTTTTAACGGTCGTTTTTTCGGTAAAAATGGACGTTTTTAAAACCTTGGTCCAACCAAGGAATTTTTATGGGGCGCACACACCATCGGGATAAGGGGAGAAACTCATTTTGCTAATAAGTTTTTAGTAGAAATTGACGTTTAGTCCCAAAGTTATTGGGCTTTGGACGCTTTAGTCCAACACTCTTAAGCCTAGTATTGGTTAATCCTAATTTACCAAATTATGAACGGGTTAGTCCATTTTCAAACGATTTAGTCCAAAATGATTTTTTATGATGACAAAACTACCCATCGAAGATACAAGTTTAGTTTCATCGTTTCAATTCTCAAATCCAGAAACGTCTTCATTTCTCCGCATCTCGTCTCCGGCAAATTTGTCTTTCCCCCTCTCGATCTGTTGAAGAAGAAGGTGGAGTTTAAACGTTAATTCCTCTGACTCGATCTGTTGAATAGGAAGGTGGAATTTATTGACGGAGCCACCGAAAATCATTGGAGGTATTTTTACGTTTCTGATTTTTCTTGAGATTTTGAGAACTCAAAGCTTCGATTTCATATAAAATTTATTTTCTGATTCAAAATCAGTGCTTCGATCTATGATCTTGGGATTATTGTCATCATTTTGAGTCAAAATTATCAAAAATATTTCAAAGAAATTTTTGCAGAATTTTTTTAGGGTTCCTAATTGAATTGCGATCTATCTTTTGCTTCATAATATCATTTGGTTTCATATTTGTAATTATTAAAAAATAAATTATCAAAAATATTACCCATCTAATCTTTTCAAAAATCATTTGGATTGGTTTTTCGACCTGATATTAACTACATACTGAGTCTACCCATACAAATTAGGTGTGTTTCTCGGAAGTTTAGTGTAACCTACTTGATTTTCATATTTTAATTTGCCTTATAATCTCTAGAAAAATGCTGAACTGAGTAATTATAAAACTTTATTGATTTTCGTGGTTTGCATACTCTGCTCAAATACAATATACATTTATTTTTAGAAGAAGCTGACTGCAATGGATTCTTGACAAAGCTCTAGTGCGTCACACGAATAACAATAGGCTTCTCTTGGCACAGATGTTGCTTTACAAGTTGCCACTAATACTTTTCAATCTGAGAGGTTAAGGCAAGCATGATGGGTACATTTTTATCTCTTAATCTATATTTGTTAGTTTCTATATTTATGCTTATATAGTTGTACACCTTAAACCCGAACTTAAAAACAACATTGGTTAAACCAAATTACTGGCGGCACAGACATCCGATCAATATATAACCTATGAAATGAGGTCAAATTACTTGGTGGCGAGAATTGAAATGGGTCTTCTTTATTTCTTGCCAATGTTGGCACCTAAATTCTTATCGAAGTGGGAAGAAGTTTAAAAGGAACTAGTGTTGCGCCCGTGCGTTGCACGGGATCATATTATATTATCTTGTTGGTTAGCGTTTCAAACATTGGAAATATGTCGAAACATAGTGGTATTAGTTCGCCCGTGCTTCGCACAGGCTTAAGTTCATCATCCAACAGAATCACACTATTGGAGGTAGAAATTTGCAATTCACACAAATGGTGGCTAAAGAGCATTAGAAGAATGCAGCCTACGGCCGGTAAAAATGAATATAAGCGTCTCTGCGGTGTCATGTATACACAAACATAAGCTGGTCGGTGATCATATACATAAATAGTGGGAATAAAATTTATTATCGAAGCAAAAATGGGCATTTAATAAGCCAAACAGTAGAATTAACAAAAATCAAGCTTCAACACGCTTAAAGATTTTGAAACAAAGGGACATAGTATCACCTTGACACAGACACCAAATTTGATGCACTTTGGACTTGAATCAAATAAGCTTATATATACAAATTAAGAGACGGGGTGCAAAAATTTACTATGGGGAGTAAAAAAAATTTAGGGGTGTAAAAAAACAAAAATGAGCTTATATATACAATTTTTTTTTTTTATAATTGGGCCTAAACAGGCTTTGGATCCAGCGGGGCAGGGGTGCAAGTGCAACCCCTAGCTTCGACGCTTGTGCGCTTTTGCTGCGATGCACCTTTCATGATCTAAGGAACGTTTTTCTGATACAATATATGGTAATTGCATACATATATATATATATATATATATATATTGTAAGTACACTTATTTATCTCCATTGCCACGTGTATTAATAGAGTCCACGTGGATGACATTACTCAAAGGATGACACATAGGGGCATCCGTGGCACTCAGAGACAACGTGCCATCCGTCAAGACCAACGGTCGAGAAATGAAGGGCACCCGAGATAGGTGGCCCGCGTAGCACCAAAGGATGGCTTTAACCCATCACGAGGTAAGACATGATCAACGGTCAGAGGTAGTCCAACTGACACAGACGTGACAAGAGGACTGACGCCACTCGGCGTGGACTGGACCGCCCCAACCACCCGCATTTAATGTAGCTCAGAGAACACGTGTCGGACGACCAACGATGGAAACGAGGGTTGATCAGCATGATGAATCGGGATATAGAAGAAGCCGCGGGATGACACAGAAGTCCGCGGACCACGCCCCGCGGGTAACATTCAAGTCCGCGTACCACGCACTGTAACACAAGAAGATAAGATCTCAACGGCTCATTGTCGGTAGGACCCACCAAATCTAGCTATAAATATGTACACCCTCCACCGAGAGGGGGATCGAAAGAGAGGGAGGAGAGAGAATAGGGAGAAGTAAGTGAGAGCTTTAGCTCAGTGGTCGATGATCACAAGATCCCGTGATCATCTTTGTAATCTGTTTATCTTATAGTAAATCTCCTCGGACCGTGGATGTAGGCCTTAGTCTTGAACCACGTAAACCATTGTCTCTTTTACCTTTTGCACCGATAGTTTCATTTACATACTCGCATCTCAGACCTATCGCCTTGGGGGATGATGATGAGATCATGACAAACTAGAGGGGTTTGGAATCTATGAATTATCATCTACCCAGGCATATTATACACTTCTCACACCTCAGTGCACGTATTATATTCTTATAAAGATTGTTTGTGATCACGTGGAATCGAAACCCGATTCTCGTGTTCACAATTTGGCGCAATATTACCTCTGTAAGTGTCTATAAGTGTATGACCAGGAGGCGACTTCTTACAGAATGAGATATCCGTGCAATATTACAAGCCGCGAACTTAATGGAGTACATCCTTAAACGTCGGCCAGACCCCCACCGTCCAGTGATCCTCTGGCCAAGGAGTCAGCTGGACGGGGTGCAAGGTCACAAGACGATTCCGGGGATACCAACCTACGGAGTTGCACGAACAATACACTTTATCAAATTCAAAGATTGATATCCGCGGGTTACAAACACTGCGGAATTTTTCATTATATTTAAAGATGGTAGACATAAATTTAACAAAATTCAAAATCAGATTTAAACACCAAAGTTTGATCTAACACATGCAGTTGATTACAAGCCCAGCAGGCAAAATAACAAAAACGCCAAAAAAGGATAAGCAACCGAGATCAATCCCTAGCATACTAACTACGGTCTCTCGAGTAGGAGCGTTATCCATGAGTTTATCCTTCGGCGATGAAGGAACGCTACCACCCGAGGAGGGCAAGAAGAACTTGATGGGAGCGCAGGTACGGGACGCCGAGTATAATTCTTGGTTAACCCATGGTTTTTCTTGAGATCCAGCTCAATCTCACCAAGAATCTTATTAATCTCTTCGGCCAGTTGTTTGCGGGCCATGAGACCTATGGCTACGCTCTTCATCTCAGCCTGATTCAAGGAAGTACAAAGCTGGTCTATCCTTTGATTAGCTTGCTTCAACATTTCATCCTGAGACGAGGCTAGACCGCGATGGTAGCTAGCTTGACCCTCCAGTTGAACTACCTTAGCCTGAGCTTCGGCAAACTTTTCATCTGCAGCTTTAAGTTGTACTTGGAGCTCTGCGGACAGTAGAAGAAGACAGTGAGTTATGACAGATATAATACAAAGCACACTCGATGACGAAGACGTATACCTTCACAATGATCAACCGCGGAATCCTCGTCATGCGGCATAATCATATTCATTTGATAACTTATCGTAATCTACTCTAAAGCAGGTTATGAGCATCTCGACTTGCGCTCAGGTCATTTCAAGCATCGAGCCCGAATGGCGATGTCGATTAACCTCATCATTTTTCAATTCCAACCCCCTTGTTAAGACGATACGTAGTCACCTCTAAGTCTCTCTCACGCTCAACCTGACGAGCCACATCAGCTCGAGACGCGGATAAAGCACTACTGAGAGCACTACATTACGCCCTAGCATCGTCTCTTTCCTTGGCAAGACGCCGCATATAGGTCCGCACATCCGAGGGATGAGAAGACCGCGCCCGCATGCACTCGTCTTCCATAACATTAAGTTTAATTTCTAAGGAGGAAATCTGCCCACGGGCTTGCTCGAGATTATTCCGCGTCCATAAAAGAGCCCCGTTGAACAAGTGGCGGTCATGGTTATTTCGATTTTGTAAATCTACCAAGCAATGCTTTTTCTTACGCCATTCTTCGGCCATAGCGTTATGAACATCCGCGCGGGCATTCCATTTCGCCGACTCACTCTTAAGTTTTTCAACTAACTCAGCAATGCGACCCTTTTGACGAGCCCTCTCACTCCGAAGCCACAATAATTCGGGGACTCCACCCACTGAAGACAGTACAGCGGGAGGAGGGAAGAAAGAGAACTCAGAACAAATAAGGAGCAGGAAACTACCAAAGAAGAGGAAGCGCAGACCTGAAATGGACGAGGAGTTCTTCTCAAAGAACATGTACTAACTTGGCCTTAACGAGAGCTCGTAACGTGGGCCGAGCCTCTTCCGTGCCCCCCGCTCCTTACGCTTAGCGGACTCTTTAGCTCGGTTATTTCTTCATCCTTAGCAGAGACCGAAGCCTCGACGCTCGAAAGCGTCTCTTCACAATGTCGAAGCTTCCCCTCTAGCTTGAGAGATTTAGCCTTGAAGAGCCGGTAAAGATGGTGATTACAATACTCACTTCTCATCATCTACCAACAAAAAGAGGGAAATTAGCTCACATCATAACTGAACAAAATCAGGGATAAAAAGAACAGGACAAACCTCCAATAAACGCTGCTGGGGGTAACTGTACTGATACCCATCAGCAATAGCCATCATGTCAGCAACGGTAGGAGGAGGATCCACCACAAGATCAAGCCCACTAGCTACGAGATTTTTACCCCATCCTCGATCTACCGCCTCCTCAGGGGTTAACTCCATGTACCTACGAGTAAAAGCATCCGAATTCTTTTCCCCTTCAATCACGGGGGCAGGATGAGGTACAACCAGCAGCAAGTTTTTTTTCGCGCCCACGCCAAAACAAAGATCATCGCCATCCGCGGCTAAGGATCGCGAGAAATCATCTAAGGGAGAGTCCGAGATATTCCCACCATGAGCAGCACCAACATTACTTTGCACCAAAGCCCCACCAACAGTGGAGGAGGTACCAGCAAAACCCTCGGAAGGCACTAGCAAAACCCCAGCATCCGACCTGCGGGATGGGCCACCAGCGCAGCTATCCTCGAGAACACTCCAGTCATCACCAGCTGGAAGCAGAGTGAAGTCCGAGACAAGCCCCATAACCGTGGACATGTCCAATGATTGTTCCCCAGATAAAACCTTACCAAAGGAGAACTCATAACAAGCATCCCCATCCTTGTCACCACTACTAAGAACAATTCCCTTACCTTTATCTATAACATTCACACTGGACTTAGTAGCCCCCCCCGGCCTGATTTCCACCACCACCAATAGACGAGTTGCCACCACTAATATCACCAGCATCCGAATCACCTTCACCACCACCACCGGTGGCGTTGGTCGGTCACCTTGACCACCACCAGTGGCCGGTCACCTTGACCACCACCAGTGGCCGAATCACCTTGACCACCACCAGTGGCTGGATCACCCTGACCACCACCAATAGCCGGATCACCCTGACCACCACTAGTGGCCGGATCATCACCTCCACCGTCAACTGCCTGATCACCATCACCTTCTTGAACAGGCGGAGAAGTCTCAATTCGCTCTTCCCTATCGGAAAAGTCCTCATCACCACCCACGGGACTATTTACATCCTCGAACTGTGAGGAACCCTCGGTGGGAGAATTCGATGATTGCTTGGGATTAATCTTCTTACCTATACACACCTACAACACGTAATGATAAAAGAACCATTGGCATCACCTTTCCTTGGCATAATCAACATTATTTAAGAAAACGTAGGGGCATACATACGAAGAAAACAAACAACACACATTAACACCGTCGGTATTAGCGGAGGAAAGTTAGCATCGGGGATATCTTCGTCTTCTCGCATCATCAACATCACGACTATAAACAAAGTCCATACTGCAAAACTCATCCGCCAAAGCAAAGAATGAGCGTAACGAGTGGGAGAAGCTTCGCGAGGAAGACTCGTCTACGTAGGCTCGCCAACCACGGGGCCGGGGACTCAACCATAGGCCCACGGGCCAACGACTTCAAGAACAAGTGGCGGACCACTCATAGTCATGATCACGTTTGATT
Organism: Papaver armeniacum; assembly: GCA_023531295.1. Classification (NCBI taxonomy): domain Eukaryota; kingdom Viridiplantae; phylum Streptophyta; class Magnoliopsida; order Ranunculales; family Papaveraceae; genus Papaver; species Papaver armeniacum. The sequence goes on from JAJJWW010012677.1 coordinate 210,717, forward strand.
CTCTCCTCGCCAGAATAGGAAGACCTTCGGCACCAAGAACCCTCGCCATCTTGGAATCACTTACCTCGCTCAAAAGGCGAACTTCCCCTTAACGTAAGTAATGTTCCATGCAGACTCAGACCACGGCTTACGAGTATTCCTGTTAACATAATCTCCAAAGGATTTATTGAAATTTTCCTGAGTATACCACCCTTGCTCTTTTTCCAATTTAGGAGCATAGCAGTCATCATTGTTCGCCCCTTGCTACGAAGATAGCATTCCCTGAGATGGCGAAGATAGTTTCTGTCAATCGTTGCACCCCGCGATTATGACTTTTCTTGGCAGTATCGCGGCTAGACAAGACCCGGTAGTAGAAATCATCACCGGCTTTATACAAGGGTAGCATCAAACCAGCCTCGAAAGCACCCACGGTTGTCAACAAATGGAAGGCATCATACTTGTAATTGGTAACCATCTCATAAGTTATATCTTTATCAGCGGCATAAAAACGAACCTGGAAATCTCAAGACCATGCTTCACCTTGAAGGCCTCGAGATCAATGTGTCGGAAGGTAAACTTCTTATTACCCGGAGATAAAGGACGGAAAGTAACAGCAGAGTCTTCCTCGAAAGCTTCTCCCGTAGCATCTTCCAGTAACCCGCACCTTCCTCTTGGGAGGAACTATGTCTCCCGAAGACTCTATCTCCGTAGCCTTTCTCTTCGAAGTAAGAGTTTTAGTTGACTTACTTGAACCGGGCACAGGTGGATTAGTCCGCGATGGAAGCTTAGTGCGGAGGGGCCGCACATCCAAAGGCTCATTGCGCGGATTCGCCGCTTCTTAGGAGACCCACCTCTAGGATGATTCACGGCATATCTAGATCCCTGCGGAGGATCACCCCTTTAAGCGAAGGCCTCGACCGGAGGATGAGGATGTTCGTCCATCCCGAAGATTACCCCGGGTAAGTGGAGGCGAAGTTCCACCCCTTACATTGGGATCACTCTGGGAGATCGATGAGGACTTGACGGGGGTTTGGTAAGGAACCCGCGGATGATCGGACATGTCTACGAGCACAAACACGAATAGGAATTCAAATCGGAGGCGGGGAGATCAAAAATCAAGAAAATCTCAAGAACAAGAAGAAAAAAAGAAGATAACCCTAGATTTCACCTAACAGATTTCTTAAACTCTCAGACTATCATCCAAACTCAAAAGAAGAAATAAAATCAAAAGCACGGCCGATGAAACACCCAACTCAGTGGCATTAACTCTCAAACCCCAGGGTATACTTGAATTTAAACTCATCATCAACGCATCACCAGAAGATCAGAAATTCGACAGGGCTTAGGGATGGCGATTAAACGGATAAGAAGATCATACCCGAACCTCAAAGAGTGAATCAACAAAGAAGAACGAAGGGGCGGCAACAATAGCGACCACAAAAGAGAAAGAATGACAACGACCACGAAGAAGAAGAACTTGGCCCAGTAATAATGGTGTCGAGAGGAAGTTAAGAAGATGAAGACAAAAGAACAAAGAATAAAACAGAGAATGTGAATTAAAGTCACATTCTCTCACTCTTCTCTTTCTTATATAGAACCGTAAGAAACCGTCCACTACCCAAAGGGCGGTTATGGTAGGACATGGGAAACGTGCACAATAAATGGGTAGCACCTTTTTAGGAGAAGTTATGAGGGAGATAAAAACGTACCACACCGGTTCTTCTTCCAACAAAAGCCAAACGCCCGATCGCAAGAAGAGGGGCAAATTGTAAGTACACTTATTTATCTCCATTGCCACGTGTATTAATAGAGTCCACGTGGATGACATTACTCAAAGGATGACACATAGGGGCATCCGTGGCACTCGAACAACGTGCCATCCGTCAAGACCAACGGTCGAAATGAAGGGGCACCCGAGATAGGTGGCCCGCCAGAAGCACCAAAGGATGGCTTTAACCCATCACGAGGTAAGACATGATCAACGGTCAGAGGTAGTCCAACTGACACAGACGTTACAAGAGGACTGACACCACTCGGCGTGGACTGGACCGCCCCAACCACCCGCATTTAATGTAGCTCAGAGAACACGTGTCGGACGACCAACGATGGAAACGAGGGTTGATCAGCATGATGAATCGGGATATAGAAGAAGCCGCGGGATGACACAGAAGTCCGCGGACCACGCCCGCGGGGTAACATTCAAGTCCGCGTACCACGCCTGTAACACAAGAAGATAAGATCTCAACAGCTCATTGTCGGTAGGGACCCACCAAATCTAGCTATAAATATGTACACCCTCCACCGAGAGGGGGATCGAAAGAGAGGGAGGAGAGAGAATAGGGAGAAGTAAGTGAGAGCTTTAGCTCAAGTGGTCGATGATCACAAGATCCCGTGATCATCTTTGTAATCGTTTATCTTATAGTAAATCTCCTCGGACCCCGTGGATGTAGGCCTTAGTCTTGAACCACGTAAACCATTGTCTCTTTTACCTTTTGCACCGATAGTTTCATTTACATACTCGCATCTCGGACCTATCGCCTTGGGGGATGATGATGAGATCATGACAAACTAGAGGGGTTTGGAATCTATGAATTATCATCTACCCAGGCATATTATACACTTCTCACACCTCAGTGCACGTATTCTATTCTTATAAAGATTGTTTGTGATCACGTGGAATCGAAACCCGATTCTCGTGTTCACATATATATATATACACGGTATTCAATGCTCGATAAACTCTAACCGTGTATAAACATTTTAAATTACAAAGTCACGAAAACTACCCAATATCCCAGTGCAGTACTCAAATCCCCAGTGCAGTGATTCAAAAATACCCAACAAAAGTCCGGCTTCTTGTTCATAAATCCCCAAATGTGCTCGTCCGCATTCGAAGCTAAAACAACCTAACATCTTAGTAGCAAATGCTCACTAATAGTAGCACTAAAGCTAACTGTTTAGCTGTTTTTTCTCGGTAGAAACCAATTAATGTCGAGTAGGGCAAATAGTGAAGTGCACTTAATGGTTATTTGTAGTAGGTCCCAACACACGTTACAGAGTTGACACACTAATATTATCATCAATAACTTAATTACTGAAAACTCTCAACATTGATGTTAACTTGTATCATTAACATAATTGCAAATTGATAAAATAGGTAGTTAAACGTTAATACAATATGTTACAAAAGTAAGCAGACATGTTTTAAATTTGAGCATAAGAAAAAGAAGAAAACATCCTAAAAGACAACCTAATTGATTATGGGATTTTTTCTGCCTTACATAAGACAAAGAGAAGATATGCGTTATGTAAAACAATTAGGTTCCCTCTAAACCACTTTGCACGGGAAAATAGAATTAGCCTGCGTAGGTGATATAAGAAGTTATTCACCATACCTTCAGAGAAACTACGTTCTCGGATTCGTTAATCGAATTTCCAGAGAACTTTTTCGAAATAAAAATGCGCAATTTTTCACATGTTTAAGGAGAACCCGGTGCGAATTTATGGTTTCAAGCATATAGGCACAAACCTGGAGAGAAATGAAATATGTATGGGAGGAAACAATTAATTCTCGACACACCTGTTTGTCAACAATCACCATATCGACGTTAGTGACGTTAGTCAAACATAAAATCCAACTATTCCATTTCCGCGTAGCTCGAACAGTGAGGGGCACGATGCTGAAACCTATTATGGGTTGGAGTAAGCTGTGATGACATTTTTGGTAATTTTAATTTTGTATGCCCTGCATTTTAAAAGAATCACATGCACCCAAAATTAGATTCAAAATATACTTGCTACCATATCATTTGAATATACACGGACAGTCAGATGAGCCTAACGGGCAAAAATAAGAAACCCTCATTATTATTGGGATTTTTCTTAACTTTTTGAGTAAAGGCCTTATCATCATTTATCATTACCATCTGTACTCACCCATAATAAACACTCATTATTATTGGAGAAGTCTTAACAGATGTTAACATTCAACATTGACGCACCTGGGAGCCTGGTACTTTCTCACTTGATCAAAAGTTGTTGTAAAGGTGCATGATTACGATACAATTAATTGTCTCCTGCATATTGAAGTCTTAGTTAGTCTCTAACAGAAATAATATAACAAAGAAAATATAAGTAGGGCATTTAAGAAAAATATATAATGAACATAGAAAGAATATCATGGATCTACTCACAACAGAAGACAACCCCGAAGCCGCAATGGAAACAACAAAAGTTGAGAAAAATACTACAAGTTTGCATTATAGGAATACAAAAATCTAAAGGATCAATCTGTAGTCCGAAAATGAAAGAACTTAATAACATCTTCCAGGGATTCTCACCGACTCGACCCATCATATTTTCTGTTTACCACGTCTACCATTTGGTTCGGAGAGATCAACCCTCACCTACGAAGCTTAAACATGCACGGTGAGATTATTTAAAAATATACAATTGCATTATCAAAAATCCAAAGATATAAAGCAAAACAGATGCTTCAATGCTTTCATTTGAGCAAAAATACAATTAATAGAAAAAGAAGCCTATGTATCTGCTCATATCTCGGAGGACAACCGCGCGGCTACGGGTAAAGGTAATGCCGTATTCTTCTGTCCAAAATTCAAGTTTTTGTACATTGTCATTTTCATTATGACAAATTATTAGATGACTACAGATCTCACAATATATAGTATCGAATCTAAGTTAATAAATATTAGTAATGAAATCTGTTTACATAATTGATACTTCTTAAGTGTTCTATACTTCCAACAATAATAACTTCTAATCCAAGTCTTCCAAGTCAGTCACTGAGGTGAGCTCTCGAAATCCAACAGTAGATATCCCTTAAGTTGCGAAAATCCAAGTCCCATCAGGGGCGGAGGCACATGGAGAGGTGGGTGTGCAATTGCACCCCCTCAAATGTGAGCTCCCAAGCCTAATTGAAGCTAATTTTCCACCATTTTAGCCATTTTAACCCTTTTGCACCCCCTCAAATGTGCATTGATTGGTAACTTGCCCACCCATTTCTAGAATTCTGGCTCCGCCCCTGAGTCCCACCACCAACTATTCAAACAAACCGTACTATAATCAGTTATAGTGTTTAGACAGACAGGCGCCATTGGCACTTAAGCAGCTTCTTCGTATTGATACCTACAATTTGTAACCACGGTAATCATTTCTATTTAAAAATTTTCTTTCTAATTGTGTAATGCTAAGTGAAACGTAGAGCCGTATATTTTAGCGATGTACTGATTACTAAAGAAAAAACTGAATATGCAAGGATATGGGTGGTTAGGATAATTTTGTTTATAGAATCACGGCTGCATCGATGATATCTGTATGTGAATGAAGCAATCCTTCTAATTTTGCTGCAGGAGCCTGCATAGTTATAATAATAATTATAACTAACATCCAAAACAACAACATAACAACATAACAGTAAATGCATTCCAACTAATATACACACCACAAATCACATAGCTTGAATTGCAACAATGAAATAAGCCAACTTAAAAATTTAGGAAGAAAGTCAAAGATTACCATTGTTGCAATCTCCTTTTGCACCCTTAAAACTTGATTTTTCTAGTGGCACACTGAGGCGATTATAAAGAACCATGGAACCTAACCTACAAAGTCAAAAAAAGAAGAAGAAGTGATCAGAAAATTAAGAAACATGCGCCACCGATCCAAGAAAGTAATATCACATATTCTCTGTCTGATTTGGTTTGATATCCACGCCTACAAAATCAAAAAAACTGAAAGGTTAATACTTGAGAAATACGAAATCAAAATAATACTAAGAACAACATAAACGACCATAATTGTATATTATGTCAAAAATCAAATAAACCCATATGCTAGAATTCGTATCTGTTGAAACCGAAGTTGCTACATCTGTTCGTACTTGTTAACAAATTCAGAAGACGATTACGGAAAAATCTGAAAAATGTTAAGAAAGAGAGATTAAAAAAAAAATTAGAGGGAAAGAGATTGCAGGAGATCTACGATTTTCTACCATTTTTTCTGAGAGTATTAGGAGGGTTTTTCAGAGTAATGAGGAAAAGAGAATTAGGGATGGGTTATGTTCTGTAAGTGTACCGGTGAGTAATTTTCACCCCGGGTGTTTGGGGTGCACAAAAAATTGGAAAATAGATTGGAAACCCTGTATTTCTATTGGTAGGGGGCCAGGAGCTCTAGAATTCAAGCTTTTGGCCTAACTTTTAATGAGAGGCCAGCAATTTCTACTCAAATTATATATACAAATAAATCATTTGGGTGTTAAAGAAGTTTTGGACTTTGGTCCAACATATGGAAGCAAGCACATCTGACGGACATTAAATAATTAAATAGAAGGCCTGTTAAAACAGTAAATAATTATATCAGAGAAAGAAGAAATTAAATCAAAAACCCTTGTTGAGAATCTGATTAAATACAGGAAAGTGGAAATCTAATTTACAATCGGTAAGAAACTGTTGGTTTAAGAATCTCTCTCTCTTTCTCTTTTCGATTCTGTGCATATACGTTTTTCATATTTGTTTTGCCAATTATTTACTGTTTCTATGTTTAACTTAGGTCAAATATCTTGAAGCTTTGATAATCAGCAACATAGATATTAGGTAGTTTCTTTCTCAAATTGTGATTTTCACAATTTTGGATCTAAACTCTAATTTATATATTTAGATACTCATTTTTTCAAACTTAAATCGCCCCTTTTCATTTTTTTCTCTTTAGCTACTCATCATAATATGTTCATATCTCTTAAGGCTACTCTCAATTTGTTCTTTATCTGTACATACTCACTCACATAAAACAATCGGATCCATGTTATGAAAGATGTCTATTGAACATTTTGAACAGATTATTATTTTTATTATTTGAGATAGACTAATGTACTTGTATCTCAGGGGTCAAAGTACCCTTACTTTGTTTAGAATCTTCTCCCCTCTTTTCCCCTTTTACATGTATCCTAACCATGAATGACTGTGGTCTATGGAAATTATCATATACTGTAATACAGTTATTTATAGAGATTATCGTATATATCAGATTGTTATTTCGATTAATGAATTATCGGTTTATCAATAGTTTTTCTCATAACTTATCTTTCTATCTAGATTTTGTGGAAATCACAACCCTAAGTTGGAAGCATAAGAAAATCGCTGCTCAATTGACAATTTATCGGTGTGGCCCAAGTTCGAAGTTCGGAAAATCCCTGCACAATCTCAGTAAGTATTCTGTTTAATGAACCCCTGTTTGGTAAATTACTTTAGAGAACCCAATGTTGTTTCAACTTTCATTAATTTTAGTAGATTAACTGTTCGATGAATTGTCTCATGGAACCAGCAAACAGACCTAATTAAATCTCCCTTGTAATTCTCTTTCTTTATGTTAAGCAATGTTGATGGATACCGATCTTTAATTAAAGTATTTATCTAAAAAGTATTTTCCTCTGTTTTTTTTTTTTTTTTTTTCTTTTTTTTTTTTGTGATCTTTTTTTTAGGTGTAGATTTGTGATATCTATTGTTGCTTAACTGTTTATCTTGATTTTAGCTATGGCAAATTGTAAATCAAGGTATCATACTGAGAAGAAAAAAGCATATAAGAAACAACTAAAGAAGATTAAGAAAGAAAGATTTAGATTGGAGAAACATCAAATCCAAGATAAGGAGGTCCTTAACCATCAAAACAACAGATTGGGGTATGTTGTTTTTTCATGATGTTTGATGATTTAGCATGTTATGACCTCTAATTTTAAGCAAGCTCTATTACACAGGTTGGGTGGAATTGTTCAAGTAAAAGAAGTTGGTGAACCACAACAGTTTCAAGCGGTCATGTTTGAACAAATGGAGGAGCACCCTGAAAGCAATGAATTGGGGTATGTCTTGTTCATACTTTTTGATGATTTAGCATGTTATGACCTCTAATTTTACGTAAGCTCTATCACACAGGTTGGGTGGAATTGTTCAAGAAGGAGTTGGTGATCAACCACAACAGTTTCAAATGGTCATGTTTGAACAAGTGGAGGAGCCAAACGAAATTGGGTATGTTTTCTTCTTCTTCTTCCAGTTTTACCACTGCCGAGTATTGTGTTCAAAGAGTCCTTTTCCTCAAGACTTCAAGTAACTCTAACCTTAGTAGTAATGTGACTGAATTTCATGTCTTTAGATGAGAAAAAAAGGGATTAAAATGTAAGTGATTTGAGGCGCAAATTAGTTCAACCATTACTTCACATGGCAATTCTTGACATGAATGAACTTAGTCTTAGGATGTCAGTCCATAGTTTGTTGGAAGTGTGTATAACAAACCAAACATAAAGTATTTTAAGTCCTAATTGCATTTTCAGTTAGATTCAATGATACTTTTAAAACTTGAAATTCAACAAGGTAATGAAGTTGAAATTTACAAAACTATGAGTTAGGTTCTAAATCAAGGACACATAATGTAATTTATATCTATTACCTCCGCACGCCAAGGATAATGTTTGTTGAATCAGTAAAGAATCAATGAAATATTAATTCACCAGCTCAGCAGGCTCATGCTTACTCTATCAGCAGGTTAAATGCAATTGTCGTATGGAGGGGCCAGGTGGAAGAAGAAGCGAAGTTTGAAGTTGCTGAACCACTACGAATACAACAGCCTCAGTTTAACAATGGAAAACGACGATCAAGCAAACACCATGGCGATGATGATGAAGAGGAAGGAGGTGCTGGAAAAAACCTTCCGATTGAGTGGAGTCCTGAAGAAGTTTCAATGTTAAAGGTTAGTGAGTTTTTTTTTCTCCCTGAAATCTAAAGATTAACATTAAAGTAACCAGATGAGAATAGGTGGGTAGTGGACTCAAGGTGATTATAGCAACTCAGGCAAGTGACCAATGTAGCCAGTGTTTTAGAGCACATTAGTTGCTTAGTCGGAAGATGAATACTTAGGATTTGCAAAGTGGTGAGGTGGATCCCATAAGTTGGTCAGTCTGAGTTATTATTACACTTGTTTTTGTCAGGCTCGAAACGTCTCTAAGATTACATTTTTCCTGCATTTTGTAGCAATTATATTATCGCTTTGTTAAAGAGGGTAAATCTAATTCATGGAAGAATATACGTGAACATGGATATGCCGTCTTTGATCTCGCCGTACCACTGACCACTTGAGAGACAAATGGAGACGCATGGTGAAAAAGGGCGAAGTGACACCTTTTTATGATTGTAACTTCCCACCTTCTGGTAAGGACACTTGTGCAAGTTTCTCTTATCCAAATAGAATCTTGCATATTACATTATTTATTATTACTGTGCTTGCAAAGACATTGAATCTTTATATGGATGAACATACAGGGAAGCCCTAAAAAGGAACATTTTGGCATAGAGGTGGTATCATCAAATTCATTTGGTTTCGGAGGCAGAAGAATAGAAAACTAATTTTTATATTTGATTCTATGGTATTACCCTTTTCTCTTTAATCTCTTTAATTATCTTACTTAAATTAATTTTTAACTTTAGTACCCTATTAATCTTACTAGGGATAATATTCTTGTCAGGATACTATGGATCAAAAAAGTGGGGGCACAAAACAAAATCAAATAAAAAGGCACTTCATAGCATGGAGCAAATTTTTGCAAATCAAGGGTGCTCCTACTAGAGAGGTAATCATCTTTCCTCCTTTATTAAGCTTAAATGGTTAAGCACGTGATAGGAATGACAGAAACTGGATCTTTTACTTTTTATTTCTTCTTTTGAACACTTGTTTTTTTGGCTTTCTTTTTGATGGATTTTTTTGACAGGCAACCGATGGTATTTGGTGGATGCTACATGTCATTATCCTAGAACCATGGCGTGCGGCTATTTCTGTACACGCAAGTGTGTGGTTTTTCCGCATGTCATTATCCTAGAATAATAGTGTGTCTTTGAGTTCTAAATTCCATTGGTGCGTTGTGATCGAGGATAATTCGGGGAATTGCTAGTAGCTTGACCGGGGGAGTTCAACCCACAGTAAGTCATTTCTTCCTCTCTTTTTTCCCACGTTCTATGTGCAATTTAATTTTTGGAAATTCGTGGAAAACAAAAGTTAACCTCTATTTTACTTTGTGCGAGGTAAACAAAATCTAGAATGATCAGTTATAATTAAGGATAGGTATCAGCTGACACCGCTTTGTCCGTAAAGTTGCAAGTTTTGTGGAGCAAAATGATTTTTTACAAATCAAGGGTGCTTTTACTATTTGAGGTGATTATGTTTTCTCTTATATTAAACTTTGATGGTTAAGCATGTTACAGAAAGGATGGAAACTGGATTTGTTACTTTTTATTTGTACTTTTGAACACTTGTTTTTTTGACTTTCTTTTTGTTGTTTTTGTTTTGGCAGGCAACCCATGGTATTTGGTGGATGTTGCGTGCCATTATCCTAGAACCATGGCGTGCGGCTATATCTGTACACGCAAGTGTGTGGTTTTTTTCTGCATTCCATTGTCCTAGAATAATGGTGTGTGCTGACTTCTAAATTCCATTGACGCATTTCTGATCAAGGATAATGCCGCGGAATTGGTAGTAGCCAGCTGGGTGATTTCGACCCCTGGTAAGTCATTTCTTCCTTTTTGCTTTCCACGTTCGATGTGCAATTTAGTTTTTCGAAATATGTGGAAAACAATAGTTAACATCTATTTTATTTGTGCGAGGTAAACAGAATATATAAAATGATCAGTTATAATTAAGAAAAAGTACGAGTTGGCACCACTTTGTCTATAAAAGTTGCAAGGTTTGTAGAGCAAAAGGATTTTTTGCAAATTAAGGGTGCTCCTTCCGGTGAGGTAATTATCTTTCCTCCTTTATTAAGCTTAAATGGTTAAGTATGTGATAGAAATGATTGGAACTGGATTTGTTACTTTTTATTTATTCTTTTGAACACTTGTTTTTTGACTCTGTTTTTGTTGGTTTTTTTGACAGGCAACCCATGGTATTTGGTGGATGTTGCGCCATTATTCTAGAACTATGGTGTGCGGCTATTTCTGTACACGCAAGTGTGTGGTTTTTTCTGCATTCCACTGTCCTATAATAATAATGTGTGCTGACTTCTAAATTCCATTGGCGCATTGCTGATCAAGGATAATGCTAGGAAATTGCTAGTAGCCAGTCGGGTGAGTTCGACCCCTGGTAAGTCATTTCTTCCCTCCTGCTTTCATGTTCGATGTGCAATTTAATTTTTCAAAATATGTGGTAAACAAGAGCTAACATCTATTTTACTTTGTGCAAGGTAAACTGAATAAATGGAATCAGTTATAATTAAGAAAAAGTACCAGTAGGCACCATTTTGTCTGTAAAAGTTGCAAGTTTTCTAGAGCAAAAGGATTTTTTTGCAAATCAAGGGTGCTCCTACCCGAGAGGTAATCATCTTTCCTCCTTTATTAAGCTTAAATGGTTAAGCACGTGATAGGAATGACAGAAACTGGATCTGTTACTTTTTATTTCTTCTTTTGAACACTTGTTTTTTTTGGCTTTCTTTTTGATGAATTTTTTTGACAGGCAACCGATGGTATTTGGTGGATGCTACATGTCATTATCCTAGAACCATGGCGTGCGGCTATTTCTGTACACGCAAGTGTGTGGTTTTTTCTGCATGTCATTATCCTAGAATAATGGTGTGTGCTGAGTTCTAAATTCCATTGGTGCGTTGCTGATCGAGGATAATGCAGGGGAATTGCTAGTAGCCAGCCAGGGGAGTTCAACCCCTGGTAAGTCATTTATTCCACTCTTTTTCCCACGTTCTATGTGCAATTTAATTTTTGGAAATTCGTGGAAAAAAAAAGTTAACCTCTATTTTACTTTGTGCGAGGTAAACAAAATCTAGAATGATCAGTTATAATTAAGGATAGGTATCAGCTGGCACCGCTTTGTCCGTAAAGTTGCAAGTTTTGTGGAGCAAAATGATTTTTTACAAATCAAGGGTGCTTTTACGGCTGAGGTGATTATGTTTTCTCTTATATTAAACTTTGATGGTTAAGCATGTTACAAAAAGGATGGAAACTGGATCTGTTACTTTTTATTTCTTCTTTTGAACACTTGTTTTTTTTGACTTTCTTTTTGTTGTTTTTGTTTTGGCAGGTAACCCATAGTATTTGGTGGATGTTGCGTGCCATTATCCTAGAACCATGGCGTGCGGCTATTTCTGTACACGCAAGTGTGTGGTTTTTTCTGCATTCCATTGTCCTAGAATAATGGTGTGTGCTGACTTCTAAATTCCATTGACGCATTGCTGATCAAGGATAATGCCGCGGAATTGGTAGTAGCCAGCTGGGGGAGTTAAACCCATGGTAAGTCATTTATTCCTTTTTGCTTTCCACGTTCGATGTGCAATTTAATTTTTGAAATCTGTGGAAAACAATAGTTAACATCTATTTTATTTGTGCGAGGTAAATGAATATTTAGAATGATCAATTATAATTAAGAAAAAGTACCAGTTGGCACCACTTTGTCTATAAAAGTTGCAAGGTTTGTAGAGCAAAAGGATTTTTTTGCAAATTAAGGGTGCTCCTTCCGGTGAGGTAATTATCTTTCCTCCTTTATTAAGCTTAAATGGTTAAGTATGTGATAGAAATGATTGGAACTGGATTTGTTACTTTTTATTTATTCTTTTGAACACTTGTTTTTTGACTCTGTTTTTGTTGGTTTTTTTTGACAGGCAACCCATGGTATTTGGTGGATGTTGCGCCATTATTCTAAAACCATGGTGTGCGGCTATTTTTGTACACGCAAGTGTGTGGTTTTTTCTGCATTCCACTGTCCTAGAATAATAGTGTGTGCTGACTTCTAAATTCCATTGGCGCATTGCTGATCAAGGATAATGCTAGGAAATTGCTAGTAGCCAGTCGGGTGAGTTCGACCCCTGGTAAGTCATTTCTTCCCTTCTGCTTTCATGTTCGATGTGCAATTTAATTTTTCAAAATATGTGGTAAACAAGAGCTAACATCTATTTTACTTTGTGCAAGGTAAACATAATATATGGAATCAGTTATAATTAAGAAAAGGTACCAGTTGGCACCATTTGGTCTGTAAAAGTTGCAAGTTTTCTAGAGCAAAAGGATTTTTTGCAAATCAAGGGTGCTCCTACAAGAGAGGTAATCATCTTTCCTCCTTTATTAAGCTTAAATGGTTAAGCACGTGATAGGAATGACAGAAACTGGATCTTTTACTTTTTATTTCTTCTTTTGAACACTTGTTTTTTTTTTGTCTTTCTTTTTGATGAATTTTTTTGACAGGCAACCGATGGTATTTGGTGGATGCTACATGTCATTATCTTAGAACCATGGCGTGCGGCTATTTCTGTACACGCAAGTGTGTGGTTTTTTCTGCATGTCATTATCCTAGAATAATGGTGTGTGCTGAGTTCTAAATTCCATTGGTGCGTTGCTGATCGAGGATAATGCAGGGGAATTGCTAGTAGCCAGCCAGGGGATTTCAACCCCTGGTAAGTCATTTCTTCTATTTTTGTCCACATGTTTTATTTGCAATTTAATTTTTGGAAATTCGTGGAAAACAAAAGTTAACCTCTATTTTACTTTGTGCGAGGTAAACAAAATCTAGAATGATCAGTTATAATTAAGGATAGGTATCAGCTGGCACCGCTTTGTCCGTAAAGTTGCAAGTTTTGTGGAGCAAAATGATTTTTTCAAATCAAGGGTGCTTTTACTTTGAGGTGATTATGTTTTCTCTTATATTAAACTTTGATGGTTAAGCATGTTACAGTGAGGATGGAAACTGGATCTGTTACTTTTTATTTCTTCTTTTGAACACTTGTTTTTTTGGCTTTCTTTTTGATGGATTTTTTTGACAGGCAACCGATGGTATTTGGTGGATGCTACATGTCATTATCCTAGAACCATGGCGCGTGGCTATTTCTGTACACGCAAGTGTGTGGTTTTTTCTGCATGTCATTATCCTAGAATAATGGTGTGTCTTTGAGTTCTAAATTCCATTGGTGCGCTTCGATCGAGGATAATGCAGGGGAATTGCTAGTAGCCAGCCAGGGGAGTTCAACCCCTGGTAAGTCATTTATTCCACTCTTTTTTCCCACGTTCTATGTGCAATTTAATTTTTGGAAATTCGTGGAAAACAAAAGTTAACCTCTATTTTACTTTGTGCGAGGTAAACAAAATCTAGAATGATCAGTTATAATTAAGGATAGGTATCAGCGGGCACCGCTTTGTCCGTAAAGTTGCAAGTTTTGTGGAGCAAAATGATTTTTTACAAATCAAGGGTGCTTTTACGGCTGAGGTGATTATGTTTTCTCTTATATTAAACTTTGATGGTTAAGCATGTTACAGTGAGGATGGAAACTGGATCTGTTACTTTTTATTTCTTCTTTTGAACACTTGTTTTTTTTGGCTTTCTTTTTGATGGATTTTTTTGACAGGCAACCGATGGTATTTGGTGGATGCTACATGTCATTATCCTAGAACCATGGCGTGCGGCTATTCTCGTACACGCAAGTGTGTGGTTTTTTCGCATGTCATTATCCTAGAATAATGGTGTGTGCTGAGTTCTAAATTCCATTGGTGCGCTTCCGATCGAGGATAATGCAGGGGAATTGCTAGTAGCCAGCCAGGGGAGTTCAACCCCTGGTAAGTCATTTCTTCCTCTCTTTTCTCCCACGTTCTATGTGCAATTTAATTTTTGGAAATTCGTGGAAAACAAAAGTTAACCTATATTTTACTTTGTGCGAGGTAAACAAAATCTAGAATGATCAGTTATAATTAAGGGTAGGTATCAGCTGGCACCACTTTGTCCGTAAAGTTGCAAGTTTTGTGGAGCAAAATGATTTTTTACAAATCAAGGGGTCTTCACTGGTTTGAGGTGATTATGTTTTCTCTTATATTAAACTTTGATGGTTAAGCATGTTCTGAGAAAGGATGGAAACTGGATTTGTTACTTTTTAATTGTACTTTTGAACACTTGTTTTTTTTGACTTTCTTTTTGTTGTTTTTGTTTTGGCGGAGCAACCCATGGTATTTGGTGGATGTTGCGTGCCATTATCCTAGAACCATGGCGTGCGGCTATTCCGTACACGCAAGTGTGTGGTTTTTTCGCATTCTATTGTCCTAGAATAATGGTGTGTCTTGACTTCTAAATTCCATTGACGCATTCTTTGATCAAGGATAATCGCGGAATTGGTAGTAGCAGCCACCGGGTGATTTCGACCCCAGTAAGACATTTATTCCTTTTGCTTTCCACGTTCGATGTGCAATTTAATTTTTCGAAATCTGTGGAAAACAGTAGTTAACATCTATTTTATTTGTGCGAGGTAAACAGAATATATAGAATGATCGAGTTATAATTAAGAAAAAGTACCAGTTGGCACCACTTTGTCTATAAAAGTTGCAAGGTTTGTAGTTCAAAAGGAGCACAGTGTGGTAATTATCTTTCCTCCTTTATTAAGCTTAAATGGTTAAGCACGTGATAGGAATGACATAAACTGGATCTGTTACTTTTTATTTCTTCTTTTGAACACTTGTTTTTTTTTGTCTTTCTTTTTGATGGATTTTTTTGACAGGCAACCGATGGTATTTGGTGGATGCTACATGTCATTATCCTAGAATCATGGCGTGCGGCTATTTCTGTACACGTAAGTGTGTGGTTTTTTCTGCATGTCATTATCCTAGAATAATGGTGTGTCTTTGAGTTCTAAATTCCATTGGTGCGTTCTTCGATCGAGGATAATGGAGGGAATTGCTAGTAGCCGACCCGGGGGAGTTCAACCCCCGGTAAGTCATTTCTTCCTCTCTTTTTTCCATGTTCTATGTGCAATTTAATTTTTGGAAATTGTGGAAAACAAAAGTTAACCTCTATTTTACTTTTGTGCGAGGTAAACAAAATCTAGAATGATCGAGTTATAATTAAGGATAGGTATCAGCTGGAACCGCTTTGTCCGTAAAGTTGCAAGTTTTGTGGAGCAAAATGATTTTTTACAAATCAAGGGTGCTTTTACGGCTGAGGTGATTATGTTTTCTCTTATATTAAACTTTGAAGGTTAAGCATGTTACGTAAAGGATGGAAAGCTGGATTTGTTACTTTTTATTTGTACTTTTGAACACTTGTTTTTTTTTTGACTTTCTTTTTGTTGTTTTTGTTTTGCGGGCAACCCATGGTATTTGGTGGATGTTGCGTGCCATTATCCTAGAACCATGGCGTGCGGCTATTTCGTACACGTAAGTGTGTGGTTTTTTCGCATTCCATTATCCTAGAATAATGGTGTGTCTTTGACTTCTAAATTCCATTGACGCATTCTTGATCAAGGATAATGCCGCGGAATTGGTAGTAGTGTGTATTTGGGTGATTTCGACCCCTGGTAAGTCATTTATTCCTTTTTGCTTTCCACGTTCGATGTGCAATTTAATTTTTCGAAATCTGTGAAAAACAATAGTTAACATCTATTTTATTTGTGCGAGGTAAACAAAATATATAGAATGATCAGTTATAATTAAGAAAAAGTACCAGTTGGCACCACTTTGTCTATAAAAGTTGCAAGGTTTGTAGAGCAAAAGGATTTTTTGCAAATTAAGGGTGCTCCTTCCGGTGAGGTAATTATCTTTCCTCCTTTATTAAGCTTAAATGGTTAAGTATGTGATAGAAATGATTGGAACTGGATTTGTTACTTTTTATTTATTCTTTTGAACACTTGTTTTTTGACTCTGTTTTTGTTGGTTTTTTTTGACAGGCAACCCATGGTATTTGGTGGATGTTGCGCCATTATTCTAGAACCATGGTGTGCGGCTATTTTTGTACACTCAAGTGTGTGGTTTTTTCTGCATTCCACTGTCCTAGAATAATAGTGTGCTGACTTCTAAATTCCATTGGCGCATTGCTGATCAAGGATAATGCTAGGAAATTGCTAGTAGCCAGTCGGGTGAGTTCGACCCCTGGTAAGTCATTTCTTCCCTTCTGCTTTCATGTTCGATGTGCAATTTAATTTTTCAAAATATGTGGTAAACAAGAGCTAACATCTATTTTACTTTGTGCAAGGTAAACAGAATATATGAAATCAGTTATAATTAAGAAAAAGTACCAGTAGGCACCATTTTGTCAGTAAAAGTTGCAAGTTTTCTAGAGCAAAAGGATTTTTTGCAAATCAAGGGTGGTCCTACCAGAGAGGTAATCATCTTTCCTCCTTTATTAAGCTTAAATGGTTAAGCACGTGATAGGAATGACAGAAACTGGATCTATTACTTTTTATTTCTTCTTTCGAACACTTGTTTTTATTTTTTTGCTTTCTTTTTGATGGATTTTTTTGACAGGCAACCGATGGTATTTGGTGGATGCTACATGTCATTATCCTAGAACCATGGCGTGTGGTTATTTCTGTACACGCAAGTGTGTGGTTTTTTCGCTGCATGTCATTATCCTAGAATAATGGTGTGTGCTGAGTTCTAAATTCCATTGGTGCGTTGCTGATCGAGGATAATGCAGGGGAATTGCTAGTAGCCAGCCAGGGGAGTTTAACCCCTGGTAAGTAATTTCTTCCTCTCTTTTTTCCCACGTTCTATGTGCAATTTAATTTTTAGAAATTCGTGGAAAACAAAAGTTAACCTCTATTTTACTTTGTGCGAGGTAAACAAAATCTAGAATGATCAGTTATAATTAAGGATAGGTATCAGCTGGCACCGCTTTGTCCGTAAAGTTGCAAGTTTTGTGGAGCAAAATGATTTTTTACAAATCAAGGGTGCTTTTACGGCTGAGGTGATTTTGTTTTCTCTTATATTAAACTTTGATGGTTAAGCATGTTACAGAAAGGATGGAAACTGGATTTGTTACTTTTTATTTGTACTTTTGAACACTTGTTTTTTTTGACTTTCTTTTGTTGTTTTTGTTTTGGCGGGCAACCCATGGTATTTGGTGGATGTTGCGTGCCATTATCCTAAAACCATGGCGTGCGGCTATTTACGTACACGCAAGTGTGTGGTTTTTTCGCATTCCATTGTCCTAGAATAATGGTGTGTCTTTGACTTCTAAATTCCATTGACGCATTGCTGATCAAGGATAATGCCGCGGAATTGGTAGTAGCCAGCTGGGTGATTTCGACCCCAGGTAAGTCATTTATTCCTTTTTGCTTTCCACGTTCGATGTGCAATTTAATTTTTTGAAATCTGTGGAAAACAATAGTTAACATCTATTTTATTTGTGCGAGGTAAACAGAATATATAGAATGATCAATTATAATTAAGAAAAAGTACCAGTTGGCACCACTTTGTCTATAAAAGTTGCAAGGTTTGTAGAGCAAAAGGATTTTTTTGCAAATTAAGGGTGCTCCTTCCGGTGAGGTAATTATCTTTCCTCCTTTATTAAGCTTAAATGGTTAAGTATGTGATAGAAATGATTGGAACTGGATTTGTTACTTTTTATTTATTCCTTTGAACACTTGTTTTTTGACTCTGTTTTTGTTGGTTTTTTTTGACAGGCAACCCATGGTATTTGGTGGATGTTGCGCCATTATTCTAGAACCATGGTGTGCGGCTATTTCTGTACACGCAAGTGTGTGGTTTTTTCTGCATTCCACTGTCCTAGAATAATAGTGTGCTGACTTCTAAATTCCATTGGCGCATTGCTGATCAAGGATAATGCTAGGAAATTGCTAGTAGCCAGTCGGGTGAGTTCGACCCCTGGTAAGTCATTTCTTCCCTTCTGCTTTCATGTTCGATGTGCAATTTAATTTTTCAAAATATGTGGTAAACAAGAGCTAACATCTATTTTACTTTGTGCAAGGTAAACAGAATAAATGGAATCAGTTATAATTAAGAAAAAGTTCCAGTTGGCACCATTTTGTCTGTAAAAGTTGCAAGTTTTCTAGAGCAAAAGGATTTTTTGCAAATCAAGGGTGGTCCTACCCGAGTGGTAATCATCTTTCCTCCTTTATTAAGCTTAAATGGTTAAGCACGTGATAGGAATGATAGAAACTGGATCTGTTACTTTTTACTTCTTCTTTTGAACACTTGTCTTTTTTTTTTGCTTTCTTTTTGTTGGATTTTTTTGACAGGCAACCGATGGTATTTGGTGGATGCTACATGTCATTATCCTAGAACCATGGCGTGCGGCTATTTTTGTACACGCAAGTGTGTGGTTTTTTCTGCATGTCATTATCCTAGAATAATGGTGTGTGCTGAGTTCTAAATTCTATTGGTGCGTTGCTGATCGAGGATAATACAGGGGAATTGCTAGTAGCCAGCCAGGGGAGTTCAACCCCTGGTAAGTCAATTCTTCCTCTCTTTTTTCCCACGTTCTATGTGCAATTTAATTTTTAGAAATTCGTGGAAAACAAAAGTTAACCTCTATTTTACTTTGTGCGAGGTAAACAAAATCTAGAATGATCAGTTATAATTAAGGATAGGTATCAGCTGGCACCGCTTTGTCCGTAAAGTTGCAAGTTTTGTGGAGCAAAATGATTTTTTACAAATCAAGGGTGCTTTTACGGCTGAGGTGATTATGTTTTCTCTTATATTAAACTTTGATGGTTAAGCATGTGTTACAGAAAGGATGGAAACTGGATTTGTTACTTTTTATTTGTACTTTTGAACACTTGTTTTTTTGACTTTCTTTTTGTTGTTTTTGTTTTGGCAGGCAACCCATGGTATTTGGTGGATGTTGCGTGCCATTATCCTAGAACCATGGCGTGCGGCTATTTCTGTACACGCAAGTGTGTGGTTTTTTTCTGCATTCCATTATCCTAGAATAATGGTGTGTGTTGACTTCTAAATTCCATTGATGCATTGCTGATCAAGGATAATGCCGCGGAATTGGTAGTAGCCAGCTGGGTGATTTCGACCCCAGGTAAGTCATTTATTCCTTTTTGCTTTCCACGTTCGATGTGCAATTTAATTTTTCGAAATCTGTGGAAAACAATAGTTAACATCTATTTTATTTGTGCGAGGTAAACAAAATATATAGAATGATCAATTATAATTAAGAAAAAGTACCAGTTGGCACCACTTTGTCTATAAAAGTTGCAAGGTTTGTAGAGCAAAAGGATTTTTTTGCAAATTAAGGGTGCTCCTTCCGGTGAGGTAATTATCTTTCCTCCTTTATTAAGCTTAAATGGTTAAGTATGTGATAGAAATGATTGGAACTGGATTTGTTACTTTTTATTTATTCTTTTGAACACTTTTTTTTTGACTCTGTTTTTGTTGGTTTTTTTTTGACAGGCAACCCATGGTATTTGGTGGATGTTGCGTGTCATTATTCTAGAACCATGGTGTGCGGCTATTTCTATACACGCAAGTGTGTGGTTTTTTCTGCATTCCACTGTCCTAGAATAATAGTGTGTGCTGACTTCTAAATTCCATTGGCGCATTGCTGATCAAGGATAATGCTAGGAAATTGTTAGTAGCCAGTCGGGTGAGTTCGACCCCTGGTAAGTCATTTCTTCCCTTCTGCTTTCATGTTCGATGTGCAATTTAATTTTTCAAAATATGTGGTAAACAAGAGCTAACATCTATTTTACTTTGTGCAAGGTAAACAGAATATATGGAATCAGTT
Source organism: Papaver armeniacum (assembly GCA_023531295.1). Classification (NCBI taxonomy): domain Eukaryota; kingdom Viridiplantae; phylum Streptophyta; class Magnoliopsida; order Ranunculales; family Papaveraceae; genus Papaver; species Papaver armeniacum. The sequence goes on from JAJJWW010012677.1 coordinate 231,198, forward strand.
ATAATTAAGAAAAAGTACCAGTTGGCACCATTTTGTTTGTAAAAGTTGCAAGTTTTCTAGAGCAAAAGGATTTTTTGCAAATCAAGGGTGCTCCTACTAGGGAGGTAATCATCTTTCCTCCTTTATTAAGCTTAAATGGTTAAGCACGTGATAGGAATGACAAAAACTGGATATGTTACTTTTTATTTCTTCTTTTGAACACTTTTTTTTTGGCTTTCTTTTTGATGGATTTTTTTGACAGGCAACCGATGGTATTTGGTGGATGCTACATGTCATTATCCTAGAACCATGGCGTGCGGCTATTTCTGTACACGCAAGTGTGTGGTTTTTTCTGCATGTCATTATCCTAGAATAATGGTGTGTGCTGAGTTCTAAATTCCATTGGTGCGTTGCTGATCGAGGATAATGCAGGGGAATTGCTAGTAGCCAGCCAGGGGAGTTCAACCCCTGGTAAGTCATTTCTTCCTCTCTTTTTTCCCACGTTCTATGTGCAATTTAATTTTTGGAAATTCGTGGAAAACAAAAGTTAACCTCTATTTTACATTGTGCGAGGTAAACAAAATCTAGAATGATCAGTTATAATTAAGGATATGTATCAGCTGGCACCGCTTTGTCCGTAAAGTTGCAAGTTTTGTGGAGCAAAATGATTTTTTACAAATCAAGGGTGCTTTTACGGCTGAGGTGATTATGTTTTCTCTTATATTAAACTTTGATGGTTAAGCATGTTACAGAAAGGATGGAAACTGGATTTGTTACTTTTTATTTGTACTTTTGAACACTTGTTTTTTTTGACTTTCTTTTGTTGTTTTTGTTTTGCAGCGAGGGCAACCCATGGTATTTGGTGGATGTTGCGTGCCATTATCCTAGAACCATGACGTGCGGCTATTTTCGTACACGCAAGTGTGTGGTTTTTTCGCATTCCATTGTCCTAGAATAATGGTGTGTCGACTTCTAAATTCCATTGACGCATTCTTGATCAAGGATAATGCGCGGAATTGGTAGTAGCCAGCTGGGTGATTTCGACCCCTGGTAAGTCATTTATTCCTTTTTGCTTTCCACGTTCGATGTGCAATTTAATTTTTTGAAATCCGTGGAAAACAATAGTTAACATCTATTCTCGTTCTGCATCCATCGCCTCATCTTTGAGCATATAGATTGTTTACCTGACTTTAAGCGGTTCTTATGCGCATTCCAGCGTGCCACCTAGCATATTTCTTCAAGCACAGGACATGGATCTAACTTGGAAATCAACCAGCAAACTGAAAAGATTAATCCTGTCCTTCTATGAACTCTAGACATGGGCAAGAGACATTAACTTCTCTCCTAACAAACCTTGCCAATTTTTTTTTTTTTTTTTAGAAAGTTTGAGATATTTCTTGGTGGTATTTCATGACTACTTCCGTTGTCGACACATTAGTCGTCTCCGAAGGAGGAACAACCCAACCGTTCTCATTGGGAGACCTGGATAGTTACCATTACTTGCAAATGCCAAGTTCCTTCCTTTAACGGGGAATAACCTCTCCCTGTTAAATGATCGATAGTTTGTAGCATCGGGGAGAAACGTCCCTATTCCTCGTGGCTTCTACATCTCCTCGGCATCAAAAGATATACCGGATGTCATGGAAGATTTCTCGGAGAAGAACTACGGTCCTCCTGGAGTAACCCGTTAGAATTCATATGAGGAACAATACGCTTCACAGGAATCCCTGGATGGGAGTTCGAATCCCATGGATGTTTTTTACGGCATTGTGGGGTTACTGGATGAAAGGAATGAGCAGAACCCAAAAGGGTATTCCTTGGTACCACTGAGCACAGACTAAACTGTTATGATAACTATCATAATCACCAGTTAGCTCCGACAAGTGACGGGGAGCTCTTGGACTTCCATCTGTTTCGGAAGCTTTAACTTATCCATAACTTATGCTCAAAAAACTAATACATAACTGTGCAGGTGGGAAAGAGCTACCGTCCAACCAACTGAGTCATAGCATGCCGGTATGTATCAGGTCATATTTCAGCTCTGATGTTTTTTTTCCTGAAAAAAAAGAATCAAACCACTTAATCAATTGACAAATGCAAGAAACATTCCCATTAAAAACAGTATAGTAGCCCGCACTCCACATCTCCACATGGTTAGATTATGAGATAAATCAAGCATGACCCATGAGCTAACCGAACAACATTTCAAATTTTGATGGTTTCAACATGACAAATTTTCTAACAAGCCAAGTATCAAACAACTACGCGACATATATTTTAGTTTCCCCTTTGTCGTTTGACCTATTTGGCTAAACAAAGAAACGAGAAACGAAATCAAAAATTAGGTGTCAGTTACATACTGTAACGACCTTTTCATCATTGCTTTCACTAAAAAAATATTTTTATTTTTAGAAAAAATCATGAACAACACCGAACTTCGTTGCCCTAGTTATTAACCCAATTTTAATTGTTATTATGAAAAAAATTCTTGTCTTAAGATTGTTGGGGATAACAATTAAAATTGATATTATATCAAATAACTAATCAATATAAGAGGCACTTATCTTAATTTTGTGTCGTCTCCGATTCATTTGTTGATGTGTTAAACATCCCTGTTAAACACCATAGAAAAAGCAACTGAATGGTAGATTGAGGCAAATGTTCAACATGTTGTCCTTAAGACAAGAATGCCCGACTACACTCCCAAAAGATGATGCTATAGTCCTACTGGACATATGCCTCCAGGATTCAACAATCTCAATAAGGTTTGAATAGCACATCCAATCTTTATTCTACTAGAGCTTGGCAGCGGAAAACTCATCGATCTTCTTTGCATAAAAATCTCTTATCATGGAAAAACGAAAGAAGAAAGATTCTCTCTCTTTTTTTTTTGTTGCAAGAGAAAGTGAAGAATATAAATATTGAAAATTCTTCAAAGGCAATTAAGTTTTTCATTCAATGAAAAATATAAAAATGGTAAGTTTAACCCATAAAGGCTGAGAGATAAATTTGGAAGGTGTTTTTATTATTTTGAAAAACGTTTTGTTATTAATTTTCATTCACTAAAAAAAAAAACTTTATTTTGCCAACAACATTTGGGGTTATAACTCACGGCCCGTTATTTAATAGGTATACAACTGCATTTTGACATGTGATCTAAAAGTTACAGAACTGACCAAACTGCTTTTTTCTTCCACTTTCGTAGCCTTCACTTCACATAAGCTAACATGACTGCCTTGCCATATCTCTGGAGCCTTCAGTTCAGAGAACTGCACCAGCATTCTGTTTCGACAACAATCCTTACTGGAACACCCCTGAGATGCCCACCTTCCTTTTTTTGTTTTACTCTTTTTGACTTGTGTTGCTGGTACACTTAAAATAAGAGCAGTTCACGATGAAATATGACATATGGCGATTGTCACCAGGTTGTTGTAACAAACATAGTGTTGATTAGCCAGTGTAATTTATCAATCAAACGAAAAGATCATATACATTGTCAAAACGAAAATCACAGTGATTTCTAATGGCGGCACCGGTATTATATTACTGTATTATTTGTGGGGCGAATACCAATTCATGTAAAACAAAATAACCCGCCTTAGTAATACCGGTAGGTCCAGTACAATCACGCATAAAACTTGGTTTTTTTTTTTTTTATCTTGACAGATAATCATCGGTGATACTCCCTTCCTCCCTCACAACTCTCCTCATCCTTAAAGGCTGGCAGGCAAAAAAAAGTAAGAAGATCGGTTCTTCTTTTCACTTATTCTTTATTTATAAATTAAGGTCTGGTCTTGTTTTTATTTATATACCTTCTAGGGATTTTTAATTTTTTTTATTTGTTTGAAAAACTAGGGCTTCCTGTTTTATGTTATGTTGTTTGTTGTTCTGACTGATTTGAGGTTGTGAAATTTCTACTAAGGGGGTATTGTTCAATTTCCACTTCATTTAACACTAGTTGGTCATGTTAAATGTTGTTATAACATCAGTTGGCACTTAAAAACGTCGCAAAATTGCTACCCCGGAGGTGGTTTTCCAGTGGCACTACAAGCATTACCAATAATGGATTTGAGAGTGTAAGAATGTTGCCTTATTATTAGTATTATTCTTAGCATTTATTTCAAATTAAAAAAGATTCCTACTTTTAGGTACGTGTTTAATGATTAGGTTAGGGATGATAAATTGTGAAGTCTTTGTGTACGTCTTGAACAAGCTACTGAGGAAGCAAACAAACTCAGGGACCAATACAATGCTATGTGTGTAAGCCTCTTCCTTCGATCCCATTACATATCCCTTACTTCTTTATTTCCCTTTCTTCTCTTAGTAATAATGGTACAATGTATGGATGTGCATGACAATATACTACATTAATTAAATGTTTCTTTTACATGCCATATAAAATGCATTTCCTAGAGATCAATGCCTATGGTTATGGTTCATTTAGAGTCTTGTCGTTGACATAGGTGTGCATTTCAAATTAATCTCGCAAAGGAGAAAATCTCAAAGATAAAGAGTTGCAATTGTCAGCTCGTCGTACCAAAAAACAAGAGTTGGGCCATGTAAATCAAAGTGCGTTCTCTATCAACATAATCATGGAAAGGTACTACAGAGCTCGACGGTATAGTCATTCATTCCTTCAATAATCATACAAAGGTAAGTGGAGCTCGTTTTAGGTACCAACCATCATTTATAAAGATGCTTTTAGTTGCATGTTTTACTATGAGTTGTCTAATTCTCATCTTGGGCTAAGAATTGCAAATTGTAAATATTCCCAAAACAATTCTAGTATGTGACTGTCAATAGAAGCTATTTAGGAAGTAACCTTTGTAATGATACTTTAGAATAAAAATATTCTAAAATGTGATGATAATTAAACTACAGGAGATGGTGGTCAGTACAGTTTCTACTAGTACCACTTTGAACTTACTGAAAGCAAGAACCTGTCTTAAATAATTTTAGGCAAATCGTTCAAATGTGGGGGAACCTTTGGCATGTTTGGACCAATTTGGTGGCATATGCATCTGTAGGTTTTGTTGAGCTTTGATGCATATTTACATTCATGTGTCATCTTCGAATACTACTCGCGTGAGTCAAAGGATGTTAAGGTTGTTTAAAAAGCAGTTTTGTCGGATCTTGTTTTCGTAAGAGAAATCAAGATAATCCCCTTGACTTGTTTCATTCAGTGCAACCGTAGTGTTCTGTAAATGCCAGTAAAAAAACATATGTTAAATTTGATTCTAACCTCAGTAAGCGTTGAGATAAGATCTGTGATCTTTCAAACATGTACCTCGGGAGGTATATGACGAAATTTTGAGGTAATCATGAACTAAGACCAAGAATTGTTTTCCTAAGTGAGTAACTGGAATGCTTATAAGTGACCGATCATGTATGTTTGGAAGTTATACAAGAGAGGAAGTCAGTATTGATGCTTGACTTAGAGAATCTATATTTATACTAATTATGAGTCTTCTTCGTATAAAATCTCTTGTAAACGACTTATGGAAATAAGCTGAAATATGTGGTCTAGAGAAATGAAGTAATTTTCGAGATTATTTTTGCATATTTTCACATGGCAGAAAATCACATGATCAGGCATTAATTGTGTGTCACTATGTAATGATACATAAGCAGATTTTTTCGAAAGTATTCTTGAAAGGTTAGTCAGGTGTGGGACAAACTACAAGGTTTGGAGAAAATGAAATGTACCTCATACAACCTGATTTTACACATATTTGTATAAGCTTAGATACTAATCTTATTGACTGCCTTTGTTGTGATATGATAAACATGTTTTACATCCAGAAAAGTCTATTAGTTAGTTATGGGCCTACATTAGCATATATTACGACCAACTGAGCTTATCTTAAACTATATATAGCCCACAACCTACCCAGTAGAAGCTTCGGCTACTGAGTGATTTATACCAACATGAAAACTAACAAAATAACTATGAACTATATCTATAAAAATTTTGGCACTAAAAATTAAGTTGCGTTCTTCGATTTTTTGATTCCGTATTTCATTTTTTTTTAAATTTTACAATTTTCGATTCCTTCCTCGTTCCCGTCCCGACCCCGCTCCTGGATCAATGCGTCAATGGAATTTAGAAGTCAGCACACACCATTATTCTAGGACAATGGAATGCAGAAAAAACCACACACTTGCGTGTACGGAAATAGCTGTACGCCATGGTTCTAGGATAATGGCACGCAACATCCACCAAATACCATGGGTTGCCTGCAAAAAAAAAAAACAACAAAAAGAACCTGGCATTTTTAGGGGCGACCCCAAACGAATTAGGGGCGACTTTTTTTATTCCCAACCCATATACACCGTTAAGGGATGTCCAAAAACTCGGAGAATACGTTAATGCCCTTACATAATCGGAAGCTATTTTGTGCCCGATTATTATATAACAATCGGAAGCTTAGCAAAGATATTATATTACCGATTAATATCGATTTTGTGCCAAACTCGCATCTGGCTTCTATAACAATCGGTAGGAAAAACAACTTCACGAGACTACCGATTGTTAAAGTATAGAAATAAGAAATCTTAAGAATTTTGCAATGGTGAAATTTGGGGCTCCTATATAATCGGACGAATAAAAAAATGTCTAAGCTAACGATTGAGGGCTTCCCATAATCGGGATGGTAAAAGTAAACATTCCTACCGATTATGGTAGATTTCAAATTTCCTACAATTAAGGATTTTATAAAAAACTCATTTTGGGGCAACCTATAATCGGAAGGTTAAGTAATCTATTAATCTTCTGATTATGGCTACATCCACAGCTCAAGCCAAGTGGTTATGGTCGGCCATGTACCTTTGAAACTATGGAATTTGGCAAAGTTTCAATTTGGGGCTTCCAATAATCGGTAGGTTATAAGTAACCCCCTCTACCGATTTTGGACTACTCAACAATCGGTAGATAATTAGGTGGTATTACCTACCGATTAATAACCGTTTGACAGATAAAACCAAAGTCAACCTAAATTCATTTTATTTCATTTTCTTTTCAACTTCCACTTCAACTCCTCTTTCCTTCCGATTACAGACTCGAAAACTCTCCCCCTCTCCACACTATATATCGTTAATCGTCGAATCGAATCATCGTCGATTATTCTCTATAAAGATGAAAGAAAAGAAACGTAAGAAAGCTCGAACCAAAAACGTAGTGCGCGGTGAGGATCCGAATATTGGATTGCATGCCCGTAATAAAGAGGTTTTAACTCACGAACCCAAGAACACGAAGAAGATGAAGTCCCTGATGTAGGCGATACTGATAGCCAAACTCTCAGGCAACTTGAAATGGCACCGATTAGGTAAGATTCTACCATTAATAAGTTTATATTGCTTCAATTCGACGAATCCATGTTTTTTTTTTTTTTAGGGTTTTCGGTTATACCCATATTCGGTAGGTTAGGTATTGTTTTGAACTTCCGATGTGGCCGAATTCTTCATTTCACGAGAACATTTGTCATATTCGGGTGTTAAATATTTAGGTTGCTTACCGATTATAGAACGTTTTTCGTTACTGAGGCCTAAATCGATCATAATCGGAAGCTAATTGTGTTTTTTCCTTCCGAATATACTAGTGAAGAACAAGTATTAGAAACCCAATAATCGATCATAATCGGAAGCTAATATTGTTTTTTCCTTCCGAATATACTAGTGAAGAACAAGTATTAGAGACTCAATAATCGGGTGCTATATTTTGTAATTTCCTTACGATTGTTTAGGCTGAACCACTTGAGTGATTTCTGGACTCAAAGTGATGCATATTTGGTAGAAATTAGTTTTGTGAGGCTTCCGATTGTGATGCATTCGGAAGGGTGGAATTTTTATGACTTTCGATTATTAGTATTCGGAGGGTTATGTTGAAATTTAGCTTCCGATTATTGTGCATAGATAAACATATTCGAACACCAAAATTTTTCTTTTGTTTCCGATTATACGTATGTTTGTACCATAAGTAAAAATACCACTTAATGGGCCAAATTGATACTTGAATCATCTTTTGGTCGTTATCCAAGCCTGCTAATCAGTCAACCAAGGCATCCCACCAGTCTGCACATACCGGTCAATGGTCAAAGTCGATCATCTATCAAAGTCAAACGTCCGGTCAAGGTCAACGGTCAAAGTCAATGGCCGGTCAACGGTCAAAGTCAATCGTCGGTCAACTATCGAAGTCGGGCCGCACCCCAAGCCAATTTTGATCTTGTAGCGCAATGCCGCTAACCAATTCCTAACCAAAAATTCTCCGATCGCTAACCAGTCTCCAACCATCTTCGCCGGCCAGCGTCCATCCATGTGCCGGCCATCATGTCATCAACCATCAAGTCGGTCCTCGCCCATGCAGTCAATTTATTCCGCTTGACAAATGTCCAATCTAATATCGCTGACCATCATTTATGCAGAATTTATCATGGAAGCATAAATGAGCAGTTTCATAAATAAATCATCATAAAGGCATGCAACATTGATTCCAGCAGTTTCATGCATAAATCACCATGAAGGCATGCAACATTGATTCCAGCAGTTTCATGCATAAATCACTATGAAGGCATGCAGCATTGATTCCAGCAGTTTCATGCAGAAATCATAATGGAGGCATGAATGAGAGTTAATGCTATTTATGTTTACATTGAAAGTAGATATTCAACGGTATAAATAGGAGCAAAAATTATATGAACAGTGGGGGTAGCCAAGAGGAGGAGAGAAAAAGATATTTTATAATAGAAAAAATCAATAAAACATTTCTCCCCAAGGGGATTCATCCGTGGACGTAGGCAAACCATGCCGAACCACGTAAAACCTGCGTTCATCTTTGTCTCTTTATTTGTTTTCCAATCTGTCTCCAAACCCCAATACTCACCAAAATTATCCATTCATCGTGTTTCGTGCCCAAAAGTAATTTTGGGTGCAAACAACGTATTCGGTAGCTTTAGGTGAACTGATATTTTCGATTTAGAGTAATCGGAGGCAATTGGTTAAATCAACCAACCGAATATATGGATTAATAACCTGTTGCACTTTCTTTTGTTGTTTAGGGATAAGCGAGGTAAAAATATCCAAGATGTAATTGTCTCGGCTAGTGCAAGGAAGGATAGGCGTCATAACCTGACAGCTAGTGCAAGGAGAGCTAGGACTGCTAACGCCGCTTCAAGTGCTCAAGATGAAACTCAACAAGCAAGCCAAGAAGCTGTTCAACCTAGTGCCCCTCAATCAGAACCGGTTCAAGAAGGTGTTCAACCAAGTTCCTCTCAATCACAACCAATCCAAGAAGGTGTTCAACCAAGTGCCTCTCAATCACAACCGATTCAAGAAGCTGTTCAACCAAGTGCTCCACCATCACAGCCAGAAGTAGGACAACCTAGTGGTGCTCAAGAAGAAAGAGAAGCCGAAAAGAAAAATCCTCCTCGAAAGAAAGCGAAACACCTTGTCCCAGATGAACTGAAGGTAAAAGATATTCCAGAAGGTGTAATCCTTGGGCTGCCGGAGGATGGAGGAGAATTGTTATTTGTATACAAAGAATCCCGGGCCGTAGAAATATATGAAAGCGAGGTAATGATCGTATCCATTTTATTAACCTATTATGTTTTTCTTCGTAATACTTTTAAGGGTTATAGTTTTAAGTAATTGTAATTTTATTTTTTAACTTGTCATGTGTTTAATAATATCATTCCGATGCGGTTCGTTTACACAAAGCGACCGCCGCACCAACAAAAATGCTAGATTGGCCTTTGGAGGGTGAATGTGAAAGGTTCAAGACCATTATTGCAAATTCAGGGTTGGCTGATGCTACAGAGAACTCAATGTTGGAACATGACCGGGTGGCTATATCGGCGTTTGTGGAGAGACTTTATCCTGAGACCGACACCTTCCATATGCCGTTTGGGGAGATGACGATAACCTCAGATGATGTTGAGCAGATTCTTAAACTCCCAGTCCATGGCAAGGGTGTTAGGGATGAGTTCACTAAGCAGTTAGAATGGAGGAATCTTTATGATCTGACTAAGAAGTGTTTGGGTTGGGATGAAGAAACATCAACAACTGAGTTCAAAATATGCATGAAGTATAGAACTAGACAGTTCAACATGGGTACTACGATGGATATGTTCAAGGGCACCAAGGATAAAGAAGAGAAAGGAACTTTAACGGACGAGCAAGTCAACCACGCGGCCACCGCATATCTCCTATGTGTATTGGGATGTGTCATTTTCCCCAATACCAGTGGCAATCGGGTCGACGCCAACCTTTTACAACTTCTGGATCCTCTCGATAAAGTGCATGAGTACTCTTGGGGCACGGCATGCCATGCGTGGTTGATGGAAGAGTTGAGAAAGGCGTCGAGACTTGGAATTAGCCAAGTGGCCGGGAACGTGAGTCTACTACAGGTATTGTTTACTAACTCCACATACTTGGTTATTTTTTTTTTATTTTTATACTATTGAAGAATCAATTTCCTAATACTTGCAAAAATGACAATATAGACATGGATCTACGACCACTTCCCTATCTTCGGATTGGCCATTGAAAACCGGCGTGGGAGAAAGGTGACCCTACAGGAATAAAGTAGATGACAACCATTCTAGGACGAATGAGCAGCAACTGATTTGTTTGAGGGAGATTTTGGACTCACTTAATGCCCAAGACGTATGCTTTGATCCATACAAGGAAGACCGAGCTTCTGGACATATCGCGGGTCGGTCCGATTTGGCACTTTATTTTGGACTGTTGGGCACCCCACAAGATATGTGATGTACAATGCCTCAAGGGTGATGCGACAACACGGTTTTGTACAAGGTATACCAAAGGACCAAATCCATGACAATTTCACTTTGGAGCTGGATCACTGCAAGTCTGATAAAGATTCTATCACGGTGGTTCACAAGGGTTCACCATCCTGTAAATTCCATTGGGATAGAAGGGCGCATTACTTGATCAACCAAGAAAGGGAATCCAACCAAGGTTTTGAAAATGCTCCCAACTATATGGATTGGTACCGCAATGTTTCTCATAATCGTGTAATCCGTGATCTTAAAGCAAATCCAGCTTCGTACAAGAGTATCCTCAAAGAGAATCCTACGGGTTTTGATAGATTGGTACGTATTGTTTTGTTAATTTAGTTTAATATTATGGGTCAAAATAGAGTAATAACCGTTTGATGGTATGCTATGCATTAAAGCAGATGAGCGGAGTTCAAGCGTTTGTCCAAATGGTGCTCGATTGCATAAAGTCCGGAGAGCACGTGCCACTTGAGAAGATAAAAAAACACCAAGAGTTGATTGATAACGTTGACAATGAGGAGTATGCATCTCAGTTCGGGGGAAAAGTGCAAAAGAAACCTACAACCAAGGTGACCAAAAGAACTCGGGCGTCATCGAGCACTCAAGTTGATGAAACCAATGAGGATGTTGGTCCAAGTCGTAGAGGTGGTAAAGGTCGCAAAATCCAAGCAAAAAGGAACAAGTAAACTTTCGATGTTGTAAACTATCGATGTTTTTCGTTAACTTTATGGATAATTTTGTTTATGTTGGATTATGTCGGATTATGTCGTTTTCAAAGTTTGTGTCGGATTATTAGTTGTTACGTTATGTTTATGGATTATGAATGGTTATGTTGTTATGTTTATGCATTTAACGATGACTCGCAAGCGAATCACATGAAGAGACATGAAAGTGTTGAATTTTGGAACACAATCGGAAGATAAGTTTATATATGAACCTACCGATTCTGGGGATTTTGCAAAATATTTTGTCAGAATCGGAAGATTGCTAATATACTTTTCCTTCCGGTTATCATGTGTAAAGAAAACTTATCTTCTGTATCCAAACAACACCACAATCGGAAGGGAATTGTGCACCTTCACTTTCGAATAATAATAATCGGTAGGTTTATTTGTTATGTTCCTTCCGACTTATTTTTAAAAAAACTTTGTTTTCTGGAACCAAACAACACCATAATCGGGAGGTAATTGTGCACCTTGACTTCCGCATATTATTAATCGGTAGTCTTAGGTTTTGTTAATTTCCGATTATTCTACCAAAAAACAACTATGGTTTCCGGAACCAAACAACACCATAATCGGAAGGTAAATTTTCACCTTGACTTCCGAATTAAATGAATCGGTAGGTGATGTGATTTTGTGTTGTTGTAGAAAAGTGGTAAGAAAGATGTCGTTCTCTCGAACTTGTGAAGGATTTTCAGATTTTAAAATTAAAACAAAAATAAAAAACACACTAAGAATTATAGCAAACAATGACAAAGTTGATATCAATATTAAAAAAGAACACTGAGGCTAAGATTCCACTATTTTCCAAGTTCAAAGTGATTTAATCCAATATTTATATTCATGCAATTTTCTCGTTCAATTTGATTCTAAACTATATTGCAATAAGTAGATTTTCAAAAGTAATAATTGTAAATACCAAGTATGAAGCATCAAAAGTATTAAAACTAAGCATACTCCATCAAAATAGATCACAATCACTCAAATCAAAATCATATTCAATATTAGTTCAAGGCAAATAATCATATAATATTTGCAAATAAAAAGATAAAAATAGAATATACCACTTTTTGTTGGAAAAATAGCTTCCTCTATCGCCTCAAAGAATGGGGTTTAGCTCCTCATATTAATCATGGTCTCAAAATATGTATTTATGGCTCAAAAGATGATTAAAAGGATGAAAAACAATAAAGCAATCGTTTGCAACCTTATTTGTAATGGCGTTACAAAGTCATTACAATGGTATTACAAGAGCCGACTTATGCCTTTGTTCTTTTTGTCGTTGTATCTAAGACAAGTAAAACGATTTGTCTTTGGTAGCCCTTTGTTCTTCGTGTTCTTGACTACACCAGCGAAACAATTTCCTGAAACTTTTGATTTTCTTTCTCGTGTTGTTCTAAACCTCCCCAAAGTTTGCGTACCCCTTTTGTGACTCCCAAAGAATCCTTTTTATAGCCAACAAAGAACCCTAAACCTCGATATAATTCTCTTTTTCTTCTGCAGAGAAAGTCTCGGACTTTTCTACTTTCCAAACTCCTCTCCACGCGATTCGAGCCGTACGTGTCACTCAAATATCTCTTATGGATTGATACGAATCTCGGGAAGGATTATATTGCCTTAAATCTCTAACCGCCAAGAATAACTCATATAGTCCCGTGAAACCTCACCTCCTCCTCGTTTTTACTCCAACACGATTTCTAGCCCAAGTTGATCGATATAAACACCCATACGAACCCTGTTAAGCTCTAACAGGCCTAGCCCATGAAAATCAGCGATTGAATCTTGCTAAAACTGGTCCAAATCTCGACCCAAAATTATCCGTGTGTGTATAGTTTCCGCCAAAACCGGTTTTCAAACGAAGAAGATGGTGTGCCCCTTATCCTCGGGGTGGGGTGCGAATAGTAGCTGCCCGAGGGTTACCCCTTATAATTTGGATACCCCTTATCCATTTCGTGGGTCCGAATAGCAAGTGTCTTCCGCGCGCAACTTTTCGAGCGATTTTTCCAAAAATGTTTATTGGCCAAAAATACCTACACACACATAAAACACTGTAATAAGTACAAAAATGAGCACTATCAATATAAAGAATCGAGACAAATCAGACACAAAAATGTGTCTATCAAATACCCCCAAACCTATTATTTGCTAGTCCTCGAGCAAAAACAAAATAAAAATAAAATCCTAACTCACTATCGCAGCATCGTCGATTGCATTTAGCGTATGCAATAAGCCTTTAAACCCTAGGTGGCCCTAGTGGCCGAGTTATAGTCTCGGGAGGGTTTACCGAGGTGTACCCACAAAACCTTTATACCAGGACCTAGCTATCTACGCGAGAACCTTGGAAGGCACTAAAAAGTCTCCTTGGTTGGCATACTTATTGATTACGGGGAGGAAGTACCACGATGCGAAATTCAATTCTTTGTACACACCAGTTTGCACTCAAGCATACTAAAATTCATATATAAGTCACGAGCTCTACTCGGATAGTCGCACTATGGACATCAATACTGGAGTCAAAACTAATCACATGGATAGATCAAGAAGATGAATATAGAGAAAACATAGATGGTTTTGATGTTTACTAAGTGATCAATGTTTCCCATATACGTATCAAGGCCTCCGCCAAAATGAACCTATCCTAATGGATTTGAGATACTAGTCGACTAATATCAACACAACCGGCATATACAAGGGAACCCGGTGGTCGACAATCCTAATTCTAGATCAACACGTCTCGGCATATACAAGGGAACCATGGTCGATTTATTCATTTGAACATTAATATATATATATATTTTTTTTTTTTTTGTATTTAAGCGCATGATTAGATCTTTTGGATCCAAGCGCATGCTTCTTGTCAGATTACATGATAGTTCCAAGTGGATCCCGCATTCCACGCTTGTTTGAGCGACGGAGACAGGGAAAACACACACATATTGCTATTCCCAAGTGTTAATTTTATTCCGTTTGGTCTAATTGGTCTAGTCTTTTTTTTTTTTTTTTTTTTTTTTTGGTATCTCAATCACTCTAATTCACCCTAGCATTGGTAACAACTTGAATCGTGGTCCCCACATAATCACTTAGAGAAACATAGTTTAAAAACAAAATAAAATAAAAACAGAAGTGAAAAGGACTCAACAAGATTGGTGAAACTATCATGTTATTTCTAACACCTGAGCTCTGTGCTTTTATGAATAGACTCTTTAGATGTTGCCATCTAATCAGATTGGTTCCTCAACTCCTACAACCAAAATGCTTCCATCCACTTAGATTGGTTAGTGCCATCCTTAATAAGCATAAATTTCTAGGCTCTGGAGTTTATTTATTGTAACAAAAAAGGTAACAAAAGTTTCTACCCCCACCCCCAAACTTAAATCTAACATTGTCCTCAATGTTTCTAATTAAAGAAACAATTACCAAAAATATAAGTAACAAGAGGAAATAGTAAAGAGAGAAGTCGGAAAGATAGTACAGGTGAAGTATAACCAAAAACCTACAAAAATAATATACAACATACAAACCGCCTTGATGGTCAATCAAGGTAAACGGGGTCCTCCGGAGGGACCTCCTCAACATCACCTGTAGGAAAAGGCTCTAAAAAGGGCTTGATCGGCGACCGTTAACCTTTGAAGAACTACTACCATCGGGTGTCTCAATCTCAATAGCGCCATGAGGAAAACAAGACGGACCACAAAAGGACCGGTCCACCGAGAGCGCAACTTCCGAGGAATAGATGCAAGCGAGTGTCATACGGAAGAACTTTTTGACCGGAGAAAATGACTTTCGTAAAATATTCTTATCATGCACAAGTTTCATTTTGTTCTTATACTCCTTAGCACTATCGTATGCATCTCTACGAATCTCGTCCAACTCATTGAGCCGGAGCTTTGTGAGCTCTGCCTTGTCAAGTGAAAAGTTTAATTTCTTAATAGCCCAATAGGCTCTATGCTCTAACTCGACAGAAGGTGACATGCCTTGCCAAACACTAAACGATAAGGTGACATTCCAATGGGTGTCTTAAACGCTCGATACGGTAAGCCCATAAGGCATCAAAGTAAGCCTCGACGACCAGTCTTTCCTATTAGGATTAAGCTGTTTTCTCTAAAATACGCTTAATTTCCCTATTGGAGACCTCTACACGACCACTAGTCTGTGGGTGATATGGGGTTGCTACTTTGTGAGTAATACCATATTGTTTCATTAAAAGAGTAAACGGTCTATTACAAAAGTGTGAACCTCCATCACTAATTATAGCTCGCGGTGTACCAAAACGTGTAAGTATGTTCTCTTTCAAAAACTGGACTACGACCCTGTGGTCATTTGTTTTACACGGAACCGCCTCAACCCACTTAGACACATAGTCTACAGCGACAAGTATGTAAAGATAACCAAAAGAATTAGGAAATGGACCCATAAAATCAATGCCCCACACATCAAAGACCTCAATCACTAAAATAGGGTTCAAAGGCATCATATTTCTACGGGAAATGGTTCCTAACTTCTGGCAACGCTCACAAGAAACACAATGACTATGGGAGTCTTTAAACAACGAAGGCCAGTAAAAACCACACTGCAATATCTTAGCAGCGGTCTTCTTAGAACTAAAATGACCCCCACATGCATGTTCATGACAAAAGGAGATAATCTTTGGACTGGTCACTCTCAGGTATACATCTCCTAATAATCTGGTCTGGACAATACTTAAACAGATAAGGATCGTCCCAAAAGAAATGCTTAACCTCGGCTAAAAACCTAGAACGATCTTGCTTACCCCAATGTTGAGGCATTCGACCAGTAACAAGATAATTCACTATATTCGCATACCAAGGTGATTGGGAAGCAGAGAACAATTGTTCATCGGAAAGCTATCCCTTATAGGAAGGGAATCACTAGGGGAACTAACAACTAGCCTAGACAAGTGGTGCTACTACATTTTCGGCACCCTTTTTGTCTCTAATGTCCGGAGGGAGAATTCTTGTAACAAAAGGATCCACCTAATCAATCTAGGTTTGGTATCCTTCTTAGACAAAAGGTATTTTAAAAGCATGATCAAGTATAGATTACGATCTTAGAACCTAATAGGTAGGATCTAAACTTATCCAAGGCAAACACGATGGCTAACGAGTTCCTTCTCGGTAGTTGTATAGTTCATTTGGGCATCATTCGAGTTTTGCTAGCATAGTAAATCACATGAAGTAATTTGTTTTCTCGTTGACCTAGAACAACACCTATAGCATAATCTGAAGCATCGCACATAATTTCAAAGGGTAGGTTCAGGTTAGGTGCACGGACTATCGGGGCGATGAGTGAGTAAATTCTTAAGCTTCTCAAAAGCCTCTAAACAAGCATCATCAAAGACAAACTTAACATCTTTTGCAAGTAAATTGCAAAGAGGTCTAGAAATCAAGCTAAAATCCTTAATGAATCGACGGTAAAAACTCGCATGCCCTAGGAATGACCTAACATCTTTTACGGTTTTTGGGACTGTAAAGTCTTAATAAGGTCAACTTTGGCTTTATCTACCTCTATACCCTTAGAAGAAACGATGTGCCCTAACACAATTCTGATTTAACCATAAAATGGCATTTTTCCCAATTAAGCACTAAATTCTTTTCCTTACACCTAGTCAACACTAATGTCAAATGATGCAAGCACTCATCAAAAGATGAACCAAACACCGAAAAATCATCCATAAAGACCTCTAGAAACCGTTCTACCATATCGGAAAATATGCTCATCATACAACGTTATTTGAAAAGTCGCGAGGGCATTACATAGCCCAAAAGGCATGCGTCTATACGCAAAGGTACCAAAGGGACAGGTAAAAGTGGTTTTCTCTTGGTCTTACAGGGGCAATAACGATCGATTATAACAGGAGTAGCCATCTAAGAAGCAATAATGACTATGTCCTGCTAATCTCTCTAGCATTTGGTCGATAAAAGGAAGGGGAAAGTGATCCTTCCTTGTGACCTTGTTCAATTTCCTATAGTCAATCTGAGACACGCCATCCCGTGGTCACTCGGGTTGGGATTAACTCATTATTATCATTACGGACTACGGTGATACCGATTTCTTGGGACAACACAGAACGGGGTGACCCACTTTTTGTCGGAAATTGGGTAGATAATACCCGCATCTAACAACTTAAGCACCTCTTTTCGAACTACCTCTTTCATGTTAGGGTTCGGTCGACGTTGCATCTCCCTAGAAGGTTTGGAGTCTTCTTCTAAATGAATCGATGCATACACACGGTAGGACTTATACCCTTAATGTCCGCTATAGTCCACCCTAAAGCTTCCTTATTGTCTTGAAGTACTTTTACTAGCCTACTTTCCGATCACTATCCAAATCGGAAGCTACAATCACGGGTAAAGTCTCGGATGGGCCTAAAAACACATACTTTAGAGTGTCGGGTAGTGGTTTCGGGTCCAACTTAGGAGGCTCTTCTAAAGAAGGAATTAAGGTATTCTCGAAGCTGGTAATGGTTCGAACCTAGCTTTCCATCTATCGAGTGTCTAACACGGGGTAGAATCTAATAGAGCATTCACTTGTTCAATAGTGCTATCGTCATCAAAATCTAAACCAAAATGGGATAGACAACTTTCTAATGGGTCCTCGGACAAAATGTTTGGTAATGACTCTGAACTAAGGCTTCTATCATGTTCACCTCTTCAACACATGTGTCATCTAGCTCATAGGGTAGCTTCTCGACATTAAAAATGTTCATCTCCATAGTCATATTACCAAAAGATAAATTCATCACACCATTTCGACAGGTTAATGATCGCATTAGACGTAGCTAGAAATGGGCGACCTAATATCACGGTATCGGTTCTGGGTCGGGGACGGGTTGGGTATCTAGGACCACGAAATCCCTTTGGATAAATAAACTTGTCGACCTCAATAAGAACATCCTCAATAACACCTCGAGGAATTTTAACGGACCTATCATTAACCGCAATGTCATCCGAGTAGGTTTCATTTCACCAAGTCCTAGTTTGTAAGTACACATGAGTACGGCGGTAAATTCTGTCGGCTCCTAAGTCAAGTAAAGCTTTTTCTACTAGGTGTTTACCTATTGTACAAGCAATGGTAGGGGAAACTGGGTCTTTGTACTTTGGAGTTGTGGTGTTGAATGATTGAACTTACGTGACTAGCTAAAAGGCTTTCTTATGGACGCTAAGTTTTCGCTTTCGCGTACACATATCCTTAAGGAACTTGGCATAGCGGGGAATTTGCCTAATTGCATCTAATAAAGGAAGGTTTATGGTAACGTGCTTAAAACCTCAATATGTCATTAAAGTTCGATTCCTTCTTTGTTGGTACTAATAGTTGGGGAAACGGGGCTCTAGGCACGAGAATCGGACCTCTCGGGGAGCAGAATTGACATCATCGAAACTTTATCGGTCCCTTCGGCTAGTGGTGGTCTGAGGGTGAGATCCCGAGGGTGAACTACGGTATGTTCACTATCGGGCATGGTTACTGATTGTCTACTACTCTACCACTCTAAGGGTTCTAATAGCATTCAACCGATTGATGTTTTTGCACCTACTTCATGAACTCCTCTCTAGGATTGGGATTAGTCGACTAGGGAACCTTCCGTTATCTCTCTCACTTAAGGTCTTAGCTATTTGGCCCACTTGAAGTTCTAACTTAGCAAGGCTACGAGCATTCGTTTGAAAGTTCTACTTGGTTTTCTGTTGAAAACTAAGTTGGTTTTGTGCTAACATATCCCGAGTTTTTGCTAACATCTTAATAGAGTCCTCTAAGCTAGTAGTTTTATTTTACGGGCTGAAGAATTCTTAGTGTAACCAAATCCTGGGGAGCATTAGAATTACTAAAGCGGCCTTGACTCGGCCCTTAGACCACGAAAGTTCGGATGGTTTCTCCAACCGGGATTATAGGTTTACGAATATGGGTCAAACTTTTGACGGTTATCAAATCTAGTGTTATTATAGAGAGCATTGGCTTGCTTTTCATTATTCGGCCTTCCCAAAAAAGGCTCCAATCTACCACTAGTGTGACCCACTTCTAAAGCTTCTAACCTTTTCGCTATGACAATTTTGGCATCGATTCATAGCCTCCTTCTACCCTAATTAACGTTTCCTCTGCCTAGAAGAATTGTTTTTACGGGGTTCCTATTATTTTCCCATTGTTGGGTCTTTTCGGCGATTTCATGCAAATATGTCATCGCCTCATCAAGCTGTTTGGTTTTCAAACCCACTGTACACATAGATTCTCTGTGGTTGTAGTGGAATAATCTAAACCCTCATAAAGGATCCGAACTAACCTAACCTTTTCGAGACCATGATGAGGACATTGGGCTAATAGATCATTGAACCTTTCCAAATACCTATACAAAGATTCTCCCTCTGTTGAGAAAACGTCTGATTTGCGTCCTAATAGACGATGTTTTGTGCCTAGGGAAAAACTTGTTCAAAAAGGCGAGATGTAAGTTGTTCATATGTTTCAATTGAACCGGAAGCCAAACTATATAGCCACGATTTGGCTTTATCTTTCAAGGAAAAGGGAATAACTTTGAGTTTCAAAGCATCATCATCAAGGTTTCTAATCTTTAGGGTACTACAAATTTCCTCAAAGTCCCTAACATGAAAATAGGGGTTTTCATTTTCTTTCCCTAAGAAGATTGGGAGCATTTGCAAGGTTCGAGGTTTAAGTTCATAAGTTGCTTCATTTCGGCTAACCCGATACACGAGGGACGAGTAGCCCTAGTCGGGTTCAACAAGGCTTTCAAAGTTGCCATTTAAGCACTATCGGAATATTAGGGATTGTCTCCCAGACGGACGTTCAAAAACGGACTCTTCAAAAATTTGACTTTCCAAATTAAGGTAATCGAGACGCTTAGAACTACTAGGTTTCTCATTAACAAATCTACCTAGGGCGTCTCTTTTACGTTCAGGCATACAAAAGAATTAGGAAAGGAATTCTATGCAATCACAAATCAAGGCCGACTCAACCAAAGCAAACCTAGATATTTCTAGCAAACAAAAAGCATGATGGCTCCACTTAGATTGTTTCTAGACCAGCTTCTAAACTTTCGAAAGGGAATTCGTTACAATTTAAGCAAACCCCTCTGGAATCAATCGAGTCAAAGTGAGTTGAATCGAGGCGAGGGGAAGCTCGGTGGAGCTTTGATACCCAAGGCCTCACAAGAATTACAATGCGGCGCGATCACGCATTCAACTCACGAAACCTTTATGAACTTCGAAGTGTGCTTAAAAGAGTAACCAATATTTTTGAATGACTTTCCTATTAAGCTCGTTACCCTATCGGTCTTGTTCTAGTCAAAATTTTAAGGCTTAGGTTCGCGTAGGTTACGTGTTCCTAAGGCGGGCAAGAAGAGAAGAGGTGATGAAATCGAACCCTTATCTTGTATGGCCAGGCCTTGCCCTTTACTAGAAAATTAAAGCAACCGTATTCAAGTCCTCGGCATATATGCAAACGAAGGAGTCAGTAACTCAATGACGAGGATTCGCGAGTGTTAGAATCTTACCTCCGTTCCGAGACGGGGGATGAATCGGTTGTAGTCGACTCGGGCCACCGACTCTATGTCGATTATACGAACCCAAAGTGCGAGACAATATCGTAATTGTCCTCCTTCTCTGCAAACAGATTTATATTTAAAGTACCCTTAGTAGGGTAAAAATAAAAATAATGTCCAAAGTCCAAAGTCCAAAGTCCAAAAAGAAAAGAAAAATTACAAAAATAATAAACCCTAATACAATTTTTTTTTCTTTTCAAAAAATAAACAAACCCTAAAAACAAAATATCTAAAATAAAATCGTCTTCTTTTCGTTCTTTTCGCTTTAATCTTTCGCTCCAAGTCTTTACGAAATCACTAGACTCCTTGGCTCAATTTTCTTTATGATCCGAACACCGTAGACAAAGATAAATACCCAAAAACGTAAAAAAGAACAAAAAAAAAATAAAAAATAAAAAAAAATAAAAACAAATCTAAAACCTAAAAACAAGTCAGCGTCGGGCGCCAAAAATTGATGTGATTTTGTGTTGTTGTAGAAAAGTGGTAAGAAAGATGTCGTTCTCTCGAACTTGTGAAGGATTTTCAGATTTTAAAATTAAAACAAAAATAAAAAACACACTAAGAATTATAGCAAACACTGACAAAGTTGATATCAATATTAAAAGAACACTGAGGCTAAGATTCCACTATTTTCCAAGTTCAAAGTGATTTAATCCAATATTTATATTCATGCAATTTCTCGTTCAATTTGATTCTAAACTATTGCAATAAGTAGATTTTCAAAAGTAATAATTGTAAATACCAAGTATGAAGCATCAAAAGTATTAAAACTAAGCATACTCCATCAAAATAGATCACAATCACTCAAATCAAAATCATATTCAATATTAGTTCAAGGCAAATAATCATATAATAACTGCAAATAAAAAGATAAAAATAGAATATACCACTTTTTGTTGGAAAAATAGCTTCCTCTATCGCCTCAGCAATGGGGTTTAGCTCCTCATATTAATCATGGTCTCAAAATATGTATTTATGGCTCAAAAGATGATTAAAAGGATGAAAAACAATAAAAGCAGACTGTTTGTTTGCACAGTAATGGCGTTACAAAGGCATTACAATGGTATTACAAGAGCCGAGCTTATGTTTATTCTTTGTGTCGTTGTATCTAAGACAGTAAACGCTTATTTGTCTTTGGTAGCCCTTTGTTCTTCGTGTTCTTGGCTACACCGGCGAAACAATTCTACGAAACTTTTGATTTTCTTTCTGTGTTGTTCTAAACCTCCCCAAAGTTTGCGTACCCCTTTTGTGACTCCCAGCAATCCTTTTTATAGCCAACGGCAACCTAAACCTCGATATAATTCTCTTTTTCTTGGCAGAAAGTCTCGGACTTTTCTACTTTCCAAACTCCTCTCCACGCGAGCCCGAGCCGTACGAGGTCACTCAAATATCTCTTATGGATTGATACGAATCTCGGGAAGGATTATATTGCCTTAAATCTCCTGAGGCGCCAAGAATAACTCACACAGAGTCCCGTGAAACCTCACCTCCTCTGTTTTTACTCCAACACGATTTCTAGCCCAAGTTGATCGATATAAACACCCATACGAACCCCGTTAAGCTCTACTTGAGGCCTAGCCCATGAAAATCGGCGATTGAATCTCGCTAAAGCTGGTCCAAATCTCGACCCAAATTTCACTTTGTGTGTGTGTATAGTTTCCGCCAAAACTGGTTTTCAAACGAAGAAGATGGTGTGCCCCTTATCCTCTCGTGGGGTGCGAATAGTAACGCCTACGAGGGTTACCCTTATAAACTGGATACCCTTATCCATTTCGGGGTCCGAATAGCAAGTGTCTTCCGCGCGCAACTTTTCGAGCCGATTTTTCCAAAAATGTTTATTGGCCAAAAATACCTACACACACATAAAACACTGTAATAAGTACAAAAATGAGCACTATCAATATAAAGAATCGAGACAAATCAGACACAAAAATGTGTCTATCAGTAGGTTTATTTTTTGTTAATATCCGATTATTTTCTGTGAAAGAACTTATGTTTTCTGGAACCAAATAACACCATAATCGGTAGAGTTAGTTGACACATAAGATAACCGAATATATAATCGGTAGTTTGTTTAACAAAATACGCTTTTGTTTGTTTATAATCGAAAAGTTTTATATTAATAATCCTCCGATTACATCCATTACATAAAGTTCAAACGACCTTAACCTTACAATTTCGTCAAAGCACCTAAATCCATACTCCTAATTGACCATAAAAGTATTAAAAAAGATCATAACGTCCAAACACCACAAAATTGTCCCTCTTGATCTTGTAACATCCTTCATGTTCAAATTGTTTCCCGTAGAGGTCCATATACCGATGATCAACACGATTTCTCCGAAATTACGAATGAGTAACAAGTTAGTACTAACTTATGTTAATGTGAGTAGGAGTTATAAAGATACTTACTGCGTTTTCATACGTCCACCAAGAAAAAGAGTCCCTAACAAATCGTTCTTCCTCTTCAAGTTTGTCAATATCCTTGTCGACCGCCTTCTTTCTCATCTTAATGTCATTGGATGATCTTGGTCGATTACCATCTAACGCCTCAAATACCATTAGAATACGGTTCCTGCTGCTCTTCGGATTCTGTTTGTGGAGCTTGTGAACACGATCATGAGCAGATTACCACAACCCACGCTCTATAAAAAGCACAATCTTCTTCTTCGGCAAAAGCAATATCCATGTTTTTGGTTTTCAAAATTAGAACTGAAGAGAGGAAAGAGTTTGGTGCAATTGGGGTGATAGATATGAGTTTCTTTATATAGGTTTAGGTTCCAACGACTCTTTTTCTTTTTCCCAAAAACTCCAACGTCTATTTCTGAAATTTGGTTTGAAATGCTAGGCTAATCGGTAGGTATTTGAGTTAGAATATCTACCGATTATGGTAGCTTTCAAAATTTGATTTTGGGGCAATGATAGACGCATTTATGTGTCTACTTTGTCTCAATTTTCTATATTGTTAGTGCTCATTTTTGTACTTATTTTACTATTTTTTGTATTTGTAGGTGTTTTTGTGAAATAAAGCTCAATGGACTAAAATGTGTAATTCCGCTCGTAAAATAGAGGAAATGAAGTGATTTATAATTTAATGGGCTAGGCCCAAACGGAAGAAGATGTAGATTTCATTTGTCCAATTATTTGGATATGGGAGCGTGGAAAATGTGGAGCCCATTATGTCGACATCATTTACAAGATATTAAAAAGATATATGGAGATATTTATTTTAAGGAAGAAAATAAAAGTGTTAAGTAAGAAATCTACATGGAGTAATTGATGGGAATTAAATATATAAAGAGTATGGAAAGAATATTATTCTTTATGGTTGGAGTTAATAAAGAATAAATAATTCCCAAATAAGGAAGGTTTTCCCTATTTCCAATCCCCATTTTTCCTATTTCCCATCCCCTTCACAATTGTTAAAATCAATTCACTTTTGAATTCCAATTTTTCCTATTTACCACCTATTAAAAGTCAAATTAACTTTGACATCATTCAATCCCTCTTTTTCATTAAGCAAAACAAAAAATGATCAAGTTAAAAACCCTAATTCAGATTCCAATTATTATTATAGTACTATAGGCAATTAGTCAGTAAACCATTATTATGGAAGATCCATTAATGGAAAACTTTGAAAAAATATCTCAACCCTAATTCATCATATTATGTTAATTTTACTAGAACCCTATCTTATAAACAATGGTTTTGAGTTGTTAACTAATTAATCACATTAGCAAGGTAACCTTAAAAATGTACAACACCAATTGCACTTGAACTGTTCTTGGATGTGTCAGAATAAGCTAATCAAATCACACCGACTATAGTACCATATGCACAATAGGGTTTACTTAAGATCATCGTTTTCCACCTAACATAAAATTTGGATATCATTCAATCAGTACAATGTAACCCGTGAATGCACTCGTCTCTCTCGTCCACCATCTTTAAAGTCTAGCAAATATCACACACCAATCCTCCTCTATTTTTAGTGAACGTGGTGATAATCATGGAGATGGGGTGAAAGAGATGGTGGTCGGTGGTGGAGTTGGAGACGAAAACGCGATTCAACTTTGTTTTTTTTTTTTTTTTTTTTTTTTTTTTTTGGGTTAGCTTTGGGTGATTTTACATTTTACTGTTGGGTGTAAATAAAAAGTCAATGATGGTATTTAGAATATATGAAATTTAAATTGGATGGTATTTAGGATAATTGGGGATAGGAATTATGACGGATGGGAAATAGGAAAAATAGGGATGGGAAATAGGGAAAACCATAAGGAAAATTGTAAATGCATGAGAATTATATTATTTGACGCGTGGCATATTCTTATTGGAGGATTTTTCATTGTCTTGACATGTGGCATATTCTCATTCGGTGATGATGTGGTAGTGGTTAATAGAAAAGGAAAGTGGATTCCTTTGAAGGCTATAAATACGTTGTGGATACAAAAAAATAAGGGAGGTCCGGAGTGTAGAATTTTTATTTCATTGTTTTAATTTCTCTTTTGTAATAATTGAGTAATTTATCCGCTAGGGTGGAAGAAGAAACTACTTCTAGCATGTAAGTTTTAATATTTAATTTTCTTTTAATTATTACTCTCCAATTAGTTTTAATTATCTAGAAATTTTCTCTTCTTTATATGCTTCGTAATAACTGTTTTGGGTAGTTTAGCTACCGATCTTTTATAAGCGAAGGAAAATTAGGCCTTAGATTATCGACTTGAGTCGAATTGATATTTTATTAATGATAAATTTTCCAAGGCATGAGATTGGGTTCAAAATTTCCTTGTGCAGTTTTGAGAGTAAATTAAAGAAATTAATTATTACAACCGTTAGAAGTAGTGGAATCCGAAACCCTAGTCTCTCTCTTTGGTTAACAAAATTAGTTTTTCCTTAAAAATATTTTCTTTATTAATCTTAAAACCAATCTTCATAAAGTCCGAGAATCGAACCTTCTTACTTACCACAACTAAAGCTACATCAGTTTTTGGCGCCGCCGACGCGGACTGTATATAGATTAGGTTTTAGATATTTTATTTTAGTTTTTACTAGTATTTTTTTTTCTTTTTTTTCTATTTTACGTCTTTGGGTATTTTTCTTGTATTTTTGGTGTGCGGATTTTTTTTTCTTAAAATTAAAAGTGGAAAGTGGAATAAGCAACCAAACATGTAAGTATCCAAGATTTTATTTTTGTCCCCCTTTGTAAATATTTATTTTTTGAAAATATTCTGATTTTTAGATATTTTTTTTATTTGTACATATTATTTTTGGATTCTTTTTATTTTTGTAATTTTTTTATTCTTTTTTATATATAAAAAAAACACACGTTGCACACACCAATTGCATCGTCAGACAACCGATTCTAGGAGAACCCGTGGAAAAGTACGCTGAACCCGTGCCTTGGGCCTTATGGGATTTACCAGCCGAAATTCCACAAACCTTACCCCAGATACCGTTGACCGTCTTTGACTTAGGTATATTGACTTTAAGGTAACCCGATCCTACCAATTTTAGTCGACCCTCGCATTTGCTCGTGCACAAAAAAAAATGTCGAAATTTGGTATTATAAAGACCAATATAATGATTATTCAATCTGAGTATCTAAATGGACAATATCCGTACTATGCCCATAGTGTGGATAGTAATTGGGACCACAACCGACCTTCTGAAGGTTATGGTTCATACCATAGTGATCCCAATTACTATTCACACATCCACCAATCATACGAACAGGCGAATGAGCAATATTATAATGAAAAAAATGAGAGTTTTCCATCTGTAGAGGATTTAATCAAACAATTGCCACCAGTTCTTGATGAATATAAAACTAATTTCTTAGAAGATGCACTCAAACAGTTTCAACAATTGATTTGGTATATCACCTAGTGAATATTCAAATCTTTCTTTAGAGGAATCACTTAAGAAGTTCAATGAAACTACACGTGAATCTGCGTGTCAATCTCAAATAATCCTGGATAGAATGTGTGAGACCGTTAATAAGTATGTGGAACGATGTGCACCTAAGGATATTGCTCATAATGAACTTGAATTCCAAAATAGTGTTTCCAATCTTACCCCTAATAATACATATAATTATTCACCTAATTTAAAGGAAGAGGTTAGATCTGAATACACTACATGTTTTGATAAGGTTCAACCATCCTCGTATTTTTATGATGATGAGGATAGTGTCGTTGAAGAATTTGAAATGCGTAGTCATAATGAGTGGAAATTGTTACACCAATTGATCGATGATTATAATGAGTGTTTGTAGTTTAAATCCTAATAATATTGTTGATTATTCACCTATTCAAAAGGAAGTGGATTTGACTAGAGATACCATAGTTTTAGATGGTGTAGTATATCATTGTGATTACGAAGCTGATGATGGTTTAGAGGAAAGAGTTTATCCTGAGACTAAGGTTTTAGAGTCTATCGATTCGGAAACAATAGCCTCTTCTGAGGATTATACAAATGTAGAACCACCTAATTTCAACCTAGAAGAAATAAAATACCATTTTCCTAAATATGATAATTTAGAAATTAAGGAAATTGTGACTAGTTTATCCAAGGATATTGACAACTCTAGGTTTGGGGTAAATATCATTCTCCCCGTGGTTTACCTTCGACTCTTACAAAGGTCCCTAATTTGAGACTTAACATATGTGCCTCTACCATCTTAAGAGACTATCTTTATGCACGCTTTCCTGAACCTAGTTATGTCCAGAATGAAACTCTGTTGATAGAAACCCATCCTCTGGTTGATGTGGTACATCCGGTCTATGATACCATAATTGACTTTGTTGTCCCACCAAGATTTTATTTACCAAATGTGGGAGTATCTCAATTTGAAATGTTTCATTATATAGTTTTTAGAACTAAACCTAATTATTTTAGGAAATTAGAATCGCCGACACATTTCCTTGAAAATGGCCACCACTTTCATTATGGTGAACCGTATAAGTCAAATCTGATTGACTTTGAGGATCCATAATTATTCAGGTTATTATTATGTGCTTCTAAGTTCTTATTTGAGTTTTTTCAGACTCTGCAACCTGATCCTTCGGATCCTGTCTATGAGGAAATCCTTCCCGTGAAAATATTTTATTTAGACCCTTTCATAGAACCTGAACCCGAACCACAACTAGACATAGTTGTCTTAAATATAAAACTTGATAATGATGTATTTGGTTGGTTCATTTTTTTTATCCTTTCTGATTTTCTCTATTTGTGATAACATTATTTGATTGAGATGACCCACGATTTGTCCTGGCTACTACTTTATGATTCTATGAGGTGACTAATGCTTTTTAGTCCGTAGGGACGTTAAACTTAGCACTTCTTGGGAGGTAACCCAATATTCATGCAACACGGTAATATCTTTCCTTAACTCTTTTGCTTCAAATGGTACTTGATTTCTCCTTGTTCATGCTTTGAATTTCATCTTTAGAACATTGAGGACAATGTTAGATTTAAGTTTGGGGGTATGGGAGAAACTTTTTAGTTGCGATAAATAAACTCCAAAGCCTAGAAATTTATGCTTATTAAGGATGGCACTAACCAATCTAAGTGGATGGAAGCATTTTGGTTGTAGGAGTTGAGGAACCAATCTGATTAGATGGAAACATCTAAAGAGTCTATTCATAAAAGCACAGAGCTCAGGTGTTAGAAATAACATGGTAGTTTCACCATATCTCGTTGAGTCCTCGTCTTGTCGTAGTTGTCGAGAGTGAACTTGAAATATTCTTTCCACATCTATACTAAATCAGAACCCATTGTTCAAACTGAAAGAAACCCCTACCTTTGCAAGACATTGTCAACTGAAAATGGAGCGGGTTGCTTAAAAGCCAAAAGATCCTCTTGCTTGACATTGTCGTGTAAATCAGTAGATGAAATTTGGTGAGAGGAAAGAAAAAAATGGGTGAACAAGGAATACAAAAATGGGATTTCTCTATTAAGAAATTATAGTTGGTTTAATAATGGCCCTAGCCCATGTTTGTCACGTGGCATTCATGCTAGAAATTTCTAGACTTGTCCATTGTGTCTACTAATCATGCCCCCTATCACCACTAAGGGATAACTACTTAGTTAAAAAGAAACATCCATTCTTGTTATGGGCAGTCACCACGACTAATAGCATCCGATACTCTCTAATGCTCTAACTTCACTACACAATTTCCGAATCACCAAAATAGGTCGGTCTCGGGCTTAAGGCACGATAGAAATTTTCGGATTGTTACATAACCAATCTCAAACTGATCAAGATACAGTCGCGTTCCTTACGCCTCTGAATCCCAGCAAGACTCTGCGCACTTGATTCCCTTAGCTGATCTCACCCACAACTAAGAGTTGTTACGACCCAAAGTCGAAGACTTGATAAACCAATCTGTCTCACGGAAAAGTCTATTGAATAGATAAATTTGTCTCCCATGAAATACCTATGAGTTTTGTTCGTCTTTTGATAAATCA
>JAJJWW010012678.1:0-136474 GCA_023531295.1 Papaver armeniacum
GCATGATACATCATTGAAATCGATAAATATGAAGCTCGGTGTTGATTCAAACTTCAAATATGGTATAACGACATACAAATTATGAACTTAAAAGCTTTGGGAGGGTTCGACTTCAAACTTAGCATGATGCATCATCGAAATCGATAAATATGAAGCTCAATGTCGATTCGAACTTCAAATTCGGTATAACGACTTACAAACTATGAATCAAGAAGCTCCGAGAGGTTCGACTTCAAACTTAGCATGATACATCATCAAAATTGATGAATATTAAGCTCGGTGTCGATTCAAACTTCAAGTTCGGTATAACGACTTACAAATTATGAACCAAGAAGTCGAAAGTTCACAAAAAGATGAATCCAACCATTTATTTGGTAAGATTCTTCGGAATATTCCCAAACTTTAAACAATCCTTATTTTTGCATACCGTATGCATAACCCGACTCCGAGATTAAAACCCGCCCCGAGTGGACCATTATAAGATGGAAACTTGGTAAGAACGATGAATCCATCCATTTAAGGTAAGATTCCTTGAGAATATTTCCGAAACCTTAAACAAGCCCTATTCGGCATATTGTATACATACCACAGCCCGAGGTCGAAACCTAGCCATGAGTGGACTATTAAAAGTCGAAACTTGGTTAGAACGATGAATTCATCCATTTACATGTAAGATTCCTCCGGAATATTCCCCGAAACTTTAAACAAGCCCTATTTTTGCATATTGTATGCATAACTTGGCTTTGAGATCGATTCCTAAACAGGAGTGGACTACTATAAGTCGGAAACTTGGTAAGAACGATGAATCCATCCATTTACAAGTAAGATTCCATCGAAATATTCCCCAAAAATTTAAACAAACCCTATTCTGGCATATTGTATGCATACCATGGCTCCAAGGTCGGAATCTGGTCATGAGTGGACCACTATAAGCCGAAAACTTAGTAAGAACGATGAATCCATCCATTTATATGTAAGATTCCTTCTAATATTCCCCGAAACTTTAAACAAACCCTATTTTGGCATACTGTTGCATAACCTGACTCCGAGATTGAAACTGGCCCCCGAGTGGTCCATTATAAGTTTTAAAACTTGGTAAGAACGACGAATCCATCCATTTACAGGTAAGATTCCTTCAGAATATTCTACGAAACCTTAAAATGTCCATATTTCTCAAGATATTATATGCAAACCAGCTCAGAGATCGAAACATGGCCGTGAGTGGACTACTCTAAATCATAAACTTGGTAATAACGACGAATCCTCCATTTACGGTAAGATTCCTCCTAATATTCTACGAAACCTCCAACAAACCATATGTCTCGCATATTGTAAGCATACCTGTGCCCGAGAACGAAACTTGGCCGTGAGTGGACTACTATAAGTCAAAACTTGGTAAGAACGATGAATCCATCCATTTACAGTAAGATTCCTCCGAAATATTCTACTAAACCTTGAACAAACCCAATTTCAGCATATTGTACGCATACCAGATCCGAGATCGAAACCTTGCCGCGAGTGGACTAGTCTAAGTCGAAACTTGTAAGAACGACGAATGCATCCATTTACAGTAAGATTTCTTGAGATATTTCTACGAAACCTTGAAAAAACCCTATTTCGCATATTGTATGCGTACTCAGATCCGAGATCGAAACCGGCCATGAGTTGACTACTCTAAGTCAAAAACTTGGTAAGAACGACGAATTAATTCATTTACAGGTAAGATTCCTTCAAGATATTCTACGAAACCTTAAAAAAACCTTATTTCTGCATATTGTATGCGTACCAGGATCCGAGATCGAGACCGGCCGTGAGTTGACTACTCTAAGTCAGAAACTTGGTAAGAACGAGCACGGATCCATCCATTTACGAGTAAGATTCCTTCGAGATATTCTACAAAACCTTAAACAAACCCTATTTATGAATATATATATGTGCATACAGGCTCCGATATCGAAACATGGCTGCGAGTTGACTACTCTAAGTCAGAAACTTGGTAAAAATGAAGAAACAATTCATTTACAGGTAAGATTCCTTCGAAATATTCTACGAAACCTTAAACAAACCTTATTTCTGCATATTGTATGCGTACAAGGATCCGAGATCGAAACCTGGTCGTGAGTTGACTACTCTAAGTCAGAAACTTGGTAAGAACGACGAATGCATCCATTTACAGGTAAGATTTCTTCGAGATATTCTACGAAACCTTGAAAAAACCCTATTTCTGCATATTGTATGCGTACCAGGATCCGAGATCGAAACCTGGCCGTGAGTTGACTACTCTAAGTCAAGAACTTGGTAAGAACGACGAATTCATTCATTTACAGGTAAGATTCCTTCAAGATATTCTACGAAACCTTAAAAAACCTTATTTCTGCATATTGTATGCGTACCAGGATCCGAGATCGAAACCTGGCCGTGAGTTGATTACTCTAAGTCAGAAACTTGGTAAGAACGACGAATCCATCCATTTACAGGTAAGATTCCTTCGAGATATTCTACAAAACCTTAAACAAACCCTATTTATGCATATATATGTGCATACATGCTCCGATATCGAAACATGGCTGCGAGTTGACTATTCTAAGTCAGAAACTTGGTAAAAACGAAGAAACAATTCATTTACAGGTAAGATTCTTTCGAAATATTCTACGAAACCTTAAACAAACCTTATTTCTACATATTGTATGCGTACAAGGATCCGAGATCGAAACCTGGCCGTGAGTTGACTACTCTAAGTCAGAAACTTGGTAAGAACGACGAATTCATCCATTTACAGGTAAGATTCCTTCGAGATATTCTACGAAACCTTAAAAAACCTTATTTCTGCATATTGTATGCGTACTAGGATCCGAGATCGAAACCTGGCCGCGAGTTGACTACTCTAATTCAGAAATTCGGCAAGAACGACGAATCCATCTATTTACAGGTAAGATTTCTTCTAGATATTCTAAGAAACCTTAAACAAACCTTATTTATGCATAAATGTATGCATACCACACTCTTAAATCGAAGCTTGGTCGCGAGTTGACTACTCTAAGTCAAAAACTTGGTAAAAATGACGAATCCATCCATTTACAGGTAAGATTCCTTCGGTATATTCTACCAAACCTTAAACAAACCTTATTTCTTCATATTCTATGTATACAATGCTCCGAGATCGAAACCTGGCCGCGAGTTGACTACTCTAAGTCAGAAACTTGGTAAGAACGACGAATACATCCATTTACAGGTAAGATTCCTTCGAGATATTCTACGAAACCTTAAACAAACCCTATTTATATTGTACGCATACCAGGATCTAAGATCAAAACACCGCCGCGAATCGGACTACTATAAGTTAGAAAGTTGGTAAGAACAATGAATCCATCAATTTACGAGTAAGATTCTTCCGAATATTCTACGAAACCTTAAACAAACCCTATTTCGCATATTGTATGCAAACCAGTCGCGAGATCGAAATCACCGCGAGTTGACCGCTCTAAGTCGAAATTTGGTAAGAACGATGAATCCATCCATTTACAGGTAAGATTCCTCCGAAATATTCTACTAAACCTTAAACAAACCCTATTTCTGCATATTTTACGCATACCAGGCTTCGAGATCAAATCTTGGCCGTGAGTGGAGTAGTCTAATTTAGAAACTTGGTAAGAACGATTTAATCCATTCATTTACATGTAAGATTCCTTTAGAATATTCTACGAAACCTTAAATGCGTGACCCTATTTCGCATATTATATGCAAACCAAGCTCCGAGATCGAAACATGGCCGTGAGTGGACTAATCTACGTCATACACATGGTAAGAACGATTTAATCCATCCATTTATAGGTAAGATATATTCCTCGGGAATATTCTACGAAACCTCAAACAAACCCTATTTCTACATATAAAGACGCATACCAGGCTCCGAGAACGAAACCGGGCCGTGAGTGGACTACTATAAGTCGAAACTTGGTAAGAACGACGAATCCATCCATTTACAGGTAAGATTCCTCCAAAATATTCTATTAAACCTTAAACAAACCCTTTTTTTCTGCATATTGTACGCATACCAGGATCCGAGATCGAAACCTTGCTGCGAGTGGACTAGTCTAAGTCAGAAACTTGGTAAGAACGATGAATGCATCCATTTACAGGTAAGATTCCTTCTTCCTTAGGAATATTCTACGAAACCTTAAACAAACCCTATTTCTGCACATTGTACGCATACCAGGCTCTGAGATCGAAACCTGGCCGTGAGTGGACTAGTCTAAGTCAGTATAATGTATTGTTTTTATGATATTGAATTTTTACTGTCATTGTCACTCTTGTTGTATTTCCTTTACTAACACTAGTATTTTTCTTGTAAAATAGACAGTTAACAGCTCCATTTGGGTTCTACGGTGTTTTAGAAGAAATTCAATCATATGTTTTAAATTCCAATATTCAAATGTGATTGGGCTCACACCAGTTTTGGTGTGAAGGTAGAAGATGGCTTTACATTAGTCAATTTAAAACATCATAAGAACCAATATCGTAACGATCATTCATTTTAGCAAAACAAGCGCGACAAGTTTTCTATTCTCGAGAGTCAAATACATCTATCGGTATGTGATGCATTATGCAGAAGCTTCACGCTGTTACTGCTTCGATCACTTGAGCATTACTTTTTGAGCATTATATTTTGTTTTACAACACTTATGAAGGGTTTTCATAAAGTTAGTGTATAGTTAGTGTATTAAAGAACCACAAACTTGACAGAATATGTGATAGTGTAGGATGGTTAGTGGTGTAGACTTCCACACTTGAGGCTCAGGATCGAATCCCCCAACCTCATTTTTTTCAACATTATATATTTTTACTTCAACAACACTTATAAGTGTTGCTGTAGCTTTCTATTTAAAAAAAAGAAAAAAATCAAAACTTGTGAACCGAAAGGGTGGTTGATGAGTTAGACTTCCATGCAGTAGTTTCATGTTCGAATCTCCCCTCTAACATATTTTTCATTGTCATATTTTTGTGTTCTTCAACAACACTTGTGAGAATTGTGATAGGCTAAGTCACTACATATATGGAACATTATATATTCTTACTTTAATCATATTTTTGTGTTCTTCAACAACACTTGTTAGATGTGATAGGCTAAGTCACTACATAAATGGAACATTATATATTTTTACTTCAACAACACTTATAAGTGTTGTTGTAGGTTTCTATTTAAAAAAAAAGAAAAAAATCAAAACTTGTGAACTGAAAGGGTGGTTGATGAGCTTGACTTCCATGCAGTTGGTTCATGTTTGAATCTCCCCTCTAACATATTTTTCATTATCATATTTTTGTGTTCTTCAACAACACTTGTGAGAATTGTGATAGGCTAAGTCACTACATATATGGAACATTATATATTTTTACTTCAACAACACTTATAAGTGTTGTTGTAGGTTTCTATTTAAAAAAAAGAAAAAAATCAAAACTTGTGAACTGAAAGGGTGGTTGATGAGCTAGACTTCCATGTAGTAGGTTCATGTTTGAATCTCCCCTCTAACATATTTTTCATTATCATGTTTTTGTGTTCTTCAACAATACTTGTGAGTGTTGTGATAGGCTAAGTCACTACATATATGGAACAACGTTGTTATAGCTAAATGTCGTCACAACTGTTTTGCTTAAGGAGTTGTCGTTTGTTTTCTTAGCGCAACCCCTTGTTTCCAAAGGGTTGGCAGTGATGATATACGACAACTCTTCCTTTGAAACCAGTTGTAAAACATAGGACTTTCTACAATACTTAGCGAAGCGTTGTAAATCTCCAGTTGTAGATGTATATTTTTCCTGTAGTGATATTTGAGTACCTATATGTGCAGGTCTAACCATAAATTGGTAATTTATTTGATTTTCTAATTATATTAGTACCTTAATATTGGAAGGAGAAGAAGATGGTACCTAAAAATTGTTACAAACTCGCTTCACCAGAGAATTACAAGGTAAACTGCTGAATATGTGTATAGATATATCATAGACTTTTAAGCATCAAGATAAACATGATGTCAAATGTTTAGGAAAGTAAATTAGGAAGATTGCGGGTATGGTTTCTTAATCTCTATCAAGTCATGGGAAAGTAAATGATCATACAATTAACATTATAATCTTTTGTGATTTTGTTATGTATGAGCCACATGCTTTACTGTGGGGATATTTTTTTTCCATAGTTGATATGATTAAGACAATGTCTCTGTTCTTTACTACATCTTAATCCTTTTACCTTCCCCCCTTGATACGTATGTTATTCATTAGGAATGAACCAGATGCGGAAAATGGACTGAAAACCACCTACTTTGAATTGCACCCTCTCATGGACAGTAAGTACTCCTCTCCAAAACATGTTTATCATTTCGGTCTTTAGCTATTTAATTTTGATTTTGATTTGGATGAAGGTGTTTAGGTAGTTTCTTAACAACGGAATTTGATTACTAAATTTTTATTTGTAACGGTTGTTCGAAATATTGTGTGGTTGTGGTCGGCATCTAAAGGTATTATAAAGAGTAGGTGTTGGATGAGAGAAAAATTTAAGTTACCGGTGGGTTAGTAATATTAGTGCCTAATTTTAACTTTTGATTCATTTTATGTTTTTATTCACAATTTAGTGTGGGTGTAATTTAAGTTACTGGGGTTTTAAAACCTACTGTCCTAAATATGATTGAAGCATTTTATGCTGGGTTTTATAAAAGATGAAGCATAATAAAAATTGTCATCAGCCACATGTTTGATTATACTATCTAAAGTCATTACTGGTACTGGTAGGTTCCAACAGTATGTTACTGTCTAAAATGACAATTCCACAACGGCATATCATATCAATTGTTGATACTATGATCAATTGTTGATACTATGATCAATTACTGATACTATGATTTTGTTTGGTTACCATCCTTCATTTTTTTCATTTATTTTTAAAAAACTTGAATGACATTATAACAAATTTTTCTCTCAAATGGATGAGCCAGTACAGTGCGCTCAATCAATCATCTAACGCTCTTGGCTAGAATCTTAAGCTTATAACAGTCAACGAGTACTCTTAAAATTAATCATAGGCTACACGGGCTCAAGAAGTTTAGCAGTAGGAGTTAACGTGTGAACTTTATCTATTGAGTGTAAGTTTTTGTCGATTGTAGTGCCTCATTTTTACTAACTTCAATCAATCCTGCTTCGAGCATCTAAAGAGATTACTCTAGAGTATGAAACTTTGGGGCCCTTGACAGCATTATTTGTAGTTCATTGGTAATGGTTGTCTATTTTCAGGTCATGGTTCCTTGAGATGCCTTTGGCTTGATAAAGCTTACATCGGTGAGATAGTTGTTTCTTTCAACTTTGTATTGGTGAGATTTCTTCCGGAAATCTACTCAATGTATTCTTTAAATGGTTGACGAATGTGCTTTATTGTTTCAAATATGTATTTGATCGTCATATGGCCTTCGTTCCCCTGGATGGTGGAATCCTGGAATATGTGTTACATCCAAAGATCAATGAAATGATTTTCAGTTCATAATCATGATTGATATAATTTAAGTGTAGCATGAGGTATTCTCTTTGTGAAAAACTTAGTTGGTCCAGTTTCTTTGGCATTATCGGGAGGCTAATTCCTTTTAGTTAGTTGTTTTATGGCTCAAAGAAATAAAAACTGTTCTTAGTTTAGTAAATTTGGTTAAAATGAATTGTGGTAGTGAAAGGCACAATTAGTAGTTGTGCACTTCTCTTTTGTTGCTCGATGCTTATTCAGGCTTTTTTCATTGATTAAGCTTTATTTATTGCAGGATAGGTTGAGAAAGGTATAGCTGTATCATTTTTATGCATCTGCATGAAAATCATGCCAATTAGGTGAGACACATATCTGTGATAGCAATAAAGTGTGTATACAAATAGTATCGTTGTTGTATTTGTGGTCTGGCGAGTAAAATTGGCAACACAAACAGCAGGCTCAAAACACCCACTCATTCAATGATACAGTCTACCTTTTGTAATTAAAACCTTACTCTAAACAATGTAACCATCTAAGAGATTCTTTGTCTGTGTTGTGCCAGTAATCTTCATATTCATCGGTAGATAGTTAATTTCATTTGTAATGCTAAGACTGATAGTAACAGACTACACTCCCGGCATTGATCTTCAACTTTCACCTACTTTTGATTTTGTTTCCCTCCTGAAAAGTGCCATATAACCTAATTTTATTGTAGGTCTTATCCTTAAACAGGCTGCAAAAGGGAATGCTGTAGAATTCACCAAAGCCAGCAGTAAACACCAGGTGATGCTAATAATAAAGTGGTTCATCCTGGTGAGATTTCATAATTTCGTATTTCACGGGTCATATGAATTAAGGACTTCAGGCCCGTAAACATAGAGACCAGTAACGGTTTTGTGTATCCGTTAGTTCTTTCCTGATGTAAGAAATAAGTTTTGAAGAATGTAGAGAATGATCAATATTTAGACCAACCAAATGTACTTATAATTGTTAATGTGGTTTTATAGTGCCTGGACTTCTGGGGTTCCATTTCTAGGATCACAGTGGAGGTGAGTGGCAACTTCCACAGTGGTATTACTCACAAAGGTATCACTTTTGCACTCTACTTTAGATTTTCTCTTTTAGTATTACAGCCTCCTAAGTTTGTCATTGATGTCAAAACTGGGACAACTAAGGCTCCTCTTGCTTTCAAGACTTTAACAAGTACAACCTCTTGCTTTCAAGAATTTAACAAGTACAGCTAGAGCAACCTTCAACAACAATGTGATTAAAACTTTCTCCGTGGTAAGCATCTTTACTGAAAAGACTTTGTGCATAATATTGTGTTTTCATGCATCTCACAGTTTTCAGATTCTCATTCCTTCTCATTCCAATTAGACCCCTGAAAACAAGCATATATACTATAGCCTCCTAAGTTTTGTCATTGATGCCAAATTGGGGTGATGAACCTAATTATCTCAACTCCTGACAAACAAGATTTCTAACTTCTCCTTTTCTCTAGGTCACTTCCTTTTTTATTTTTGAGTACCGGGAATATCCCCATTAATATGTCCAAGATCCATGTGTTTTTAGAATCAATAAACAAGTGTTTAAATTGGGTGGATAATTACTGAATACACATAACAATTATAGTCACTAACTAAATTAGCCTTCCTTAAAGTAGGCATTACTAACTAAAAGATCGCATTGGGAAACAAATAGGAGATGAAATAAAGTTAAGGTAGGAAAATTCCATGCACGACGATGTCTTCTCTGTTATTGAAGTACCTCAAATATTTTTGAATATATCTTTCTTTTAACTTCAACCACTGGACTGTTTTACGTCTTCTCTAATTGCTCATTCGAGACGGGTAAGAAAACATTCTCAGATACCTCAACATTGGGGTGGTGTCGCACAAAGCAACTTTCTTTAATTATTCTTTAATTAAATTGTCCATATACGGATGAATAAGTTGTGTTTTGTGGAAACATTGATCGTTCATATACATATCCCGCTCCTTGAAGAGAAAGAGATTATTTATCTTGAAGTTTCCTATCTTTTAATGTCACTCTTCTGCTTCTTATTGCTTACACTTCTTTAGGGGACCAGTGTTCGAGTGTCGAAGACAAATATAACATTCAAAGTAATCTTATTCTTTAGTTTTAATTGATAGAATGTAGTTGTAGTTAGGAAAAAATGATTCCAAGAATTGTAAACGGACATTGGATTTTTTTTATATATTTTTTTATACATTAATTGTGTGATTGATTCGGTGATTGATGCATATTGAGTTAATTTTGATTTTACAATGAAATTGTGAATATATGATCGATTTTTGATTGAATGTATTTTTGACACCGAAGTATTTTTGGAGATGATTGCTTTAGGAAACAAAAGATACATTTTCCATTGAAAAAATAAGAAAATATTTTCCACATTTTTTATTAGGCCATGTTAAATTCCTTTAAAAAAATTCGGTTGGGCCAGAATCAACCAGAAGCTCCGGTTAAGGAGCGCGCGAAAAAACTGTTTTTATATAGAGAATGGATGATAATTGTGCCTCAATTATACTATGTAGTTGTGCCTCAATTTTTTGTTTGTCATGTTGATTTAGACCCGGTTATGCTTTTCACTAATTTTGGTGAAGATTATCCTCGGATTGACCCAGGCTTGAGATCAAGTTGTATAATCCGAGGATAATCTTCGTTTTGCGGTACAAATGGTGTTTCTCGAAAACAAGACTAAAATCTTCTCGACAAAAGGAAACTTTATGTGGGATATATTACCCTTCGCCATTTGCTGGCGTATTTGGAAGAAAAGAAACTCGCAGACTTTCGAAGGAAAAGAGTTGAAGGCTGACGGGATTATCCAAGAAAATTAAAGCTACAATTTTGTATGGGCTATCCATTTTAAATCTTTGGAGGGAATCCATTTCGAGGACCTTATGTGCAGATGGGAAGTTGTTGTGAGAGATTGAGGAGATAGGGTTGGGAATCTGGCTATTACTTTGGCCTAAATGGAAAGGCTTCCGTGTTTTATTTTTCTCTTTATAATTCATTATTATTTCATCTTCTTAATATATATCTATCTACTTTTGCTGATAAAAAAAAATAAAAAAAAATCACATGTTGGTTCGTTAAATTTTTTGCTTATGTTTTAAGTTTTGTGTTTTACATGTGAAGAACCGATTAGGATTTTTAGTTTGTGCTTTTCCAGGCTTTGAAATTACAATATTACAGAGAGCATGATCTGATTCTTTGGCAGTGTTTCTCCCAAAATTAGGAGTCACCCAAATGTTGTTTTCTTATGGGTTTCATTAATTTTTTGTGAAGATTACCCTCGGATTGATCTAGGCTTGAGATGCCTGACTTTTTTTTTTGATCAATAAAGGTAATTTATTGATCAAAAAAATGAGAGGGTATAAGAGGCTTATACCACCCTCAAGAGTTACAAAAGAAAAATCAAAACAAGAACGAAGAAAGAAGGCAGAGAAGTAACAGACTACCTCACTGCTCTTTGCTTAGAAATGATCAAAATAAATTTTTGGCCAACATGTCATAACATCAGCATAAGTTGGAGACTTTAAGTTTTGAGATGCCCGACTTTGAAGAACCTATTTTTTCTTAGGTCAGGATCCACGAGACGAAAGTCAGGTGACTTTAAGCTGCACGGGTGGTTAAGGCGATAACTACATTGGGGGAGGTTGGCTATCCATATTCCTTTTATGCAATTTTCTTTGCACTTTCAATGCTATTTCCAATATTTAGGAACATTATGTCTTCGATCGGTGGATGTTGATGCAATTTACAGGAGATTATGTGCTTCATACTTTTCGTGCCTTCAGTGCGAACAATACAGTAAAGTGATTGACACTGTGCTACCTTGATTAGTCGGTAAGTGAGCCAAAGATATTTTTATTTTCTTCATTCGATCACGGGTCGAGCAGGTGTTAGTTTTACTGTTTTAGCAATGGACGAAGTATTTGCCTATGTTTTTAATGATTACCATCGTTTCGGTGTTAAATCTATGGGGTGGACGTGTGTATAGGGGATTTGTATTCCAGTTTTGTTGAGGAATCTTTAACAAGTACTCTACATAACCAAACAATTAAACAAAATTATTATTTCATGTGTTTTGGATTTTGCTCATACTCTCACAAGATGTTGCGTATAACCATTTTGTGTATATTAAATAACCAAACAATCTATTATTATTATTATTTATTTATTTATTGGTGAATCAACAAATTTCAATTCATTCAAATCAAAATAGTGATTACGTGTTCGCTTACAAGATTAACAAAGATATCAAAATACATAAATAATATCAAGATAATCAAAACCCTAATACAAAAAAGGATATCAAATACAAGTAGATCGCGAAGAGAAAGAGCAATAAACCGCCGAGATACCATATTTTTGATTATGTATAAGGGAGTGATGATGGTATATTCCGGAAATAATTCCTACCATTTGATTTGATTGTATCTTCCTTGAAAAGAGATTCTCCTGAAAGGAATGAGTATTTTGCCCATAAACTTATAGATCGAATCGTTGATGTTTTTGAATCAAGAGTAGCAAGCAACGAACCAGCCATCAAAGATCGAAGAACTCGCCCCACAACGACGAAGAAAAATCTCCCCAAAATGGCGAAGAAATATGTCAAAAGACACAAAAAATGATGTAGAAACATCTTATTCAACAAACTATTATCTTAAACTATTACATGAAAGATGAAAAGACTCAAGGATTTTTAGAAGGGAAGAGAAAAGAGAGAAGAAAGAGAAAAGAGAGAAAATATTACTTAAATCCCAGAAACAAATTTCATATCTGCCGACCTTATAACAAAAGTATTATTTCATGTGTGCTTTGAGTATTTTTAATATGTACTCTTTGATAGATAACTTAAGATTCCTTTCGTATTTACGGGGGATACATGATATAAGCATTTTTTGGGGTGTTCAAGAATTACAAAACTTTCTTGGTCATGGCTTTGTGTGAGAGATGACAAAATTTAGGATGCCGATTTCTTGCAGTTTAATAGTCTTGGCCAAAGAGTTTTTTAATTGCTTGGAGCGGGAAAAAGATGTATAGGAAACGTATGTGTCGAGTGATATTTTACCTTTTACTATGCTTTGAAGATTTATGGGAAAAAATAACGATGGGCTAAAGCCTTTGGCTTATGGGAAAAAATAATTGAAATGGCCCATTTGCAGTTATAGGTTAATGGTCTTGCTTTCTGGAACGAGCAATTGTTGGTAGCTGCATAAAAGTACGAATTACTTAAAACACCATGCGATCGAAACATTATGTAAGCATTGGTAACAATTTATACATGCATAAAGTAATGAATATGAGTGATTTTTAAATAAAAATATATAGCCCACCGAGCACACATGTGTATACTGTGTTTTGCTCACTTGAAACACTTCAGTTACAGGAAATTCAATTGTTAATAGTACTACATTTGCATTTTGATTTTTTCTGATTCTATCCTTTTTAATGAATGAGGAATTATGTTTTGCACGTGGGTTGAAAGAACGAATAATTTTGTATCTGA
Organism: Papaver armeniacum; assembly: GCA_023531295.1. Lineage (NCBI taxonomy): Eukaryota > Viridiplantae > Streptophyta > Magnoliopsida > Ranunculales > Papaveraceae > Papaver > Papaver armeniacum. The sequence continues at coordinate 13,035 of JAJJWW010012678.1, forward strand.
GCTTTAAAATGCATACTCAGAATTAAAGAATGTTGGAAATTATGAATAGAAATTATGTTAGTTGTAATTGAAGGGTTGTTTCCAAGAGAAGTGACCCTCTATGAATGGACTCTTTTCAAGAGTTGTGACTATCCATGAAAGGACTCTTACAAAGAGATGTGACTCTTGACGAAGAGACACTATGTCCTTTCCTAAGAGACACCAATCAAGTATATAAACCCCACTCTAGTTTCATTCTATACACAAGAAAAGCACACACAAAAATCTGATTTCACTAGCATTCATTGTTGTCATAGTATTGAGAGATAAACACTAATTTTGGTTCATTTGTTTCCTTGAGTTTGGAGTGCTTCTACTCGAGGAAGAAAGATCGTTGTATCCTGGGAGACGTTTCGCAACTAAAACCCATTAGCACCGGAGTGGGGCGAATTTCGTCTTCACAAAATTGGTCAAAAAGACCAAAATCAATAATTCCTGGGTGAAAAAGACACTTAGGTTTTGATACTGTTTAAATAGCCAAAAATTAAAAATATTGTTTAAATGGACAAAAATTTAAAAAAAGGCAGTGATGTAAACTAGAGTTTCATCCTGTCCATTTTCAAATATTTTGTTCTTATTTTTATTTTACACAGGATGCATCCAGTTTCATCCTTGCTATTTTTTAAGTATAAGCCAGGGATGAATCCAGCCATCCTTGCTATTTTTTTTGGCTATTTCACCGACTTTTTTTACTCGTCCATTTGAACCGTGTTTTAAATTTTTTTGGATAAATGACCAATTTTCTCTTTCGTCTTAAGGACAGAGTATCTAATACTCGACTCGATCTATACTTAGTTAATTTAATATTCATGTTTCTTTGGTTATCCTAATTGAGGTCAACAACCGTTGCATAGAAGAAAATATCCAACAATCTTAAGACGAAATCCTTTATCTTCTTTTCTTCTAAAACGTTGTTCACTTGCTTTATTATGCGGCACAGTTGAAGGTCATACATAACTGCTACATTCAGGGAATTACTTTCTAAGGGAGCCAATCCAATCTGGTGTCAAGGAACAACTGGCCGGGTTTTGATTTGAAAGACGTATACTTCAGGGAATCCAACGGCATGAAGTTCTGTTTCGTTTTTGTTGAGAATACCAAATGGTTTATTCCTACGAAGAATATTTCGGTATCACATAATCAAGGAAAATCCATTGGGTTTCATTGCAGAGACATTGTGATTGGTGTTATCGATACAAGGAGTCTGGGTTGTTTAAATTAATTGATTCTAACGACCGGAAATCGTTGAAGACAGTTCAGAATATAACCATATTGGTGGTGATCCAAATATATGGTTGGATGCGTAGGATTTTTAGATTCTTTCTGACTCTTACCCCTATCTTCTCATAAAACTCTCCTCTTCCCTTTATTGAGTTATTATCAATAATTTTAAAAGTTATTAATTCATAACAGTTCTTAATAGTTAGTTTAAAATTTTCTTTTGTGGCTAGAGGAAATTAAACTAGAAGAACCGGAAAAGGGAAATATGGAAAGCGCCGTTTTGACTCCTGCCGGTGATGTCAACGATATATCTCAAAAAAAAAAAAAAAATTGGAAATTTCTGATCATAGAGTTGGAAACGACAAGAAAACGGATCAGCAAAACTAATTGGAACAGCATACATATGGAGAGGAAAGTTGCAGTGAACGTAGATTTTGAAGCAACGGACAACCATTCTCTTTATTGGGTGTTCTTTCTATGCAATCTTGTCTCCTCAAAGATTGATGCGTGGCAGAGGCGAGAAACGGTTACAAGGAGAAGATGGCTAATCAAATGCCACTTTCTTGCACTGGCATGTTGAGAAGAAAATACAGGGACACAACAAGTCTCTTCAAGAGACACATCCCTCTGTTTAATTCTTTTCTAAAAAAAAAAAAATTGGGACATTTCTCTCTTCAAGAAATCTGTCCGTCATAGTATCGTATGTACACAGTGTGTAATATCGGGAGGCATCGTCCATTAATTCGGTGATTCAAAAATCACTAATTAAGGTGCCAATCATCGGTTTCGGTGTGTGGATCCTGCTGTGTATTAGTTTCCTTTTTCTTGGCAGTTACGAATACTACGACCCATCGTTACTCTGAAATTATGGATTTGGAGATCCAGATTTGCGTCCAAGAGAAACGATGGAGTGATTCTTTAGAGCAGCAGTGGCTGATAAAGGATTAAATCTAAATTGGTAGGATGGCTGCAAGGGAAGCTTAATTGGATGGTTGTTTCGGGTGTAGTACCCATGGAAGGCTGACATGGAAATGATCAGAACTTCTGTAGTTGCATAGATTAGTATGTGCACGTACTACGAAGGTTGTGAGTATAATGGAAGGCCTCACATAAATGATTCATATCGCACTGCATCACAAAGAAATTTTGATCAAAATCTTTTTACTTGAAGAGCGAACCTGATTCGTACAGTATCACGGTTTTCCGTGGATTGTAGCGATAACATCAATAACCAGTGCATGGGGCTTATGGTTTCTTAAAAGATCAGTTGATCAAGGGTCTGTGGAAATCTTGGTGCAGTTCGATAGGGATTTTACAAAGTGCTAAATTCTAGCGAGTGGTTTGTCGACACCGGTGCAACATGCCATGTTTGTTCTGATAAGAGTGTATTCTTCCATTATCAGAAAAAGCAAGTGATTTTGGTTGGAGATTCTCGAGAATGGTATATAGCTAGACACAGCGTATCCCTTGCCGTATATGTTCCGATAAGAACATATTAACTCTTATTGTGAAGTGTGGATGATGAAACTGAAAAATACTCGTCATGGGTAAGTTAACGGCATGGTTAGAAATGAGTCAGTCAGGTATGAATCTCTCACGATATGGAGAACTTTGAAATTCCAAAATTTTGAACTTTTGAACTTTTCCCCTAATTCTTTTGTTTCATGACATTTGAGATTCACATGAAATGTGGGGGAAAAGAGTGTGACTGTGACTCTCTATTCTCTGTTGATACTAGTTTCTTTCATATCCATCTGTTTTCATGTTTGGTCGAGTTTGAAGTCCGACAACTCATGCCGGAAATTTATGCATGAACCAGACGTAGGTTGCATATATTGGCTGTGTAGTTTGCTGTCAGTTGCTCTGTAACACATGAGTGTACCGTGTACATATGATTCTATCCATGATCGCTTTGGTGAATGGTTTCCCATCATCGGAAGGAACATGTTTACTTGGATATGGGGCTTTGGTGAGTCGAATCCAAATCTTTCACAGTATGAAGTAAACATGTGTACGAGAGTCCTGCGTAAGGTCAGGGGCATACCGAAGTAGGGTATGCTTCCCGTATGGCTGTGTAATTTTGACTAACTATCAAAAATTTTGATAGTTCGTAAATGCCAATACGCTTCAAGTGTGGGAGCTAGGGATTCCATAGCATTTTGATCAAACCAGAATTTTCAATTGCTTAAAAGATTGGTACAATTGAATTATTGATCATGACTTGGAGAGTCCAAATGTAAATGAAAATCAAATGAAGTTCGATGAAAACTGCTAACATTGATAATCCTTGAATTTAGCATTGTTTTTATGGACACTCGAGTATAGCCTTGAAATGTGGGGGTAAACCATATACTATATATTGTCTAAGAAAAAACAAGGGTGTTTTTAAAAATCCAAACAATTCATGTCAATTGTCAAATTTAGACGTAAATGGTGATTGAACACATGTGATTAGTTTGTAACAAATTGGATGAAAGGGCGGCCGACCTATCCAGAATTGGAGAGTTACAAAATCACGTTGGTTAGTGCATGCACGGATGGACGTAAATTTGTACAGACATGATTTATGAAATAATTTGTAGCAAGTAAAATTGGAAGAGGAATTACAAAAAATTTGTAATAGTGCTACAAAATGGGGACAAGTCTCTAGTAAATAGTCTCAGAGGACCGCGCGTGAAAATATTTTTGATGACTAGAGATAATGTGTTCATCGAGGGGAATAGGTTAATTTAAAGCCTACTAATTATGAGTGAAGATAATGGTAACCCAACCTAGTTGACTGGAGATCCCAAGATCTAGGTTCAAAAGGGACAACTAAGTTATGTATAACTCTGGGAGTAAACACTTGTGGAGATAAAACTCCATCCTATTCCTATGATGAGACAATTGTATTTCCGAAATGTGTTTTAGGATAAGCTATGCTTTTAATGATGCCTATATCTTGTATTTACAAGTGGGATACTACAGGGTATTCTTAATGGGACATCACCTAGTGTAGAATTATGGCCGATTCTATGGAAATTTTATAAGGCTTTAATTTCCTAGAGCACTCATGAACTGGGATTTGTTCAGGGGCCGAAATGAACACAACCGTAGAACCAAATTAGTGAGAAAAGGCATTGTGTGATAACTATTGTCTTGGTTTACATTAAAAGCTGAACAGTTCAAGACATCGCGTTCACTGGTTAGCGAGTAAATCCGATAGTTATTCACTAAGGAAGGTTTAAAGCCAAAAGCTACCTATCCCCATGCAATGACTTTTCACTTTATCTCTTTAGTGTCTCGCATAACATTTGCATTCTTAGAAGTTCTATTCAAATGTGGGGGATTGTTGGAAATTTTGAATAGAAATTATGTTAGTTGTAATTGAAGGGTTGTTTCCAAGAGAAGTGACCCTCTATGAATGGACTCTTTTCAAGAGTTGTGACTCTCCATGAAAGGACTCTTACAAAGAGATGTGACTCTTGACGAAGAGACACTATGTCCTTTCCTAAGAGACACCAATCAAGTATATAAACCCCACTCTAGTTTCATTCTATACACAAGAAAAGCACACACAAAAATCTGATTTCACTAGCATTCATTGTTGTCATAGTATTGAGAGATAAACACTAATTTTGGTTCGCTGTTTCCTTGAGTTTGGAGTGCTTCTACTCGAGGAAGAAAGATCGTTGTATCCTGGGAGACGTTTCGCAACTAAAACCCATTAGCACCGGAGTGGGGCGAATTTCGTCTTAAGGACAGAGTATCTAATACTCGACTCGATCTATACTTAGTTAATTTAATATTCATGTTTCTTTGGTTATCCTAATTGAGGTCAACAACCGTTGCATAGAAGAAAATATCCAACAAAGAAGCTATGAGCTTTTTGTACAGTTGGTTCTTTAAATTGCAGAACCATGGGTAGAGTTGGTCCTTAGGAGTGTAAATATAATTATTCTAGAACCATTGGTTTCTAGACTAATGAGTACACTTGGTTCTTTAAAATTTGTGCTCATGTTTAGCTTTTGTGTTTTACCTGTTAAAAACAGATTATGATTTTTAATTTGTGCTTTGATTTTAAGGGAATCACCAGGCTAATTTTGTATCTGAGCTTTAAAATGTCGTACATGTAATTGATGAAGCTATGAGTTTCGCAGAGATGCTCAAGTAGTTTCTCTCTTCTTTTCATTCACTTTTTATTCCGTCCAACAATAGGTATTGCAAAAGTAACGTATTTAACATTTAAAATAGCACAAATAATATCTAAGGAAAATTCGGAAATTTGTGTTTGGTTAAATATTACTGCCCCGTTCCCTCTATGTTGAAAGGAAATCCCAGGGTTCAACCTTTTATATTGCAAATAAAATTTAAAGATCAAATTACTGAAGGAACGCCCGTACTGATGAGTTGAAGAGAATGTAACTATTTATTCTATTAATGGCCAAAGTTGTACATAATACACATACCATTACTTCTTCCAGAGGTCTTTATCCGCTGGATTTTGCACATTCGCCTTTACTTAAAGTATATACATTCTAAATCTGTTTCTCCATTCAGTTAGTACAACAACATGCTTTTGATTGATATTGCATCCTTTTTGTGGGTATTGGTGGAGCAGTAATACACATTGATAAATCTCTAAAACCATGAGTTAAGGAAGATAATTGCAACTGGGAATACATACTTGGTAGTGTAGGCAACAAACAGGAATAATGTTAAACAATATGGTAGCGAAGTGCAACGGTAAATTATGTGTACTATTCTTATGTTGATTGAACATTTTTTCCGTGGTAGCGAAGTTGAATCATTTTTTTACTTCCTTTGTCTTTCAAATGCCAAGCATCCAACAGATAAATAAATATCAAACCATCCTAAACAACCAGAATCAAGTCAGGAAAAAAATTTGAAACTGACCAAGTTAATTAGTTGTTGAATGTCTCAGTCAGGAAATAAACCTTTTGGTAGCATTGGTTCTTCTTTTCACCATATCAGGTACATGTAGTTAGCATCATAATTTTTATTTGAATTTTATTTCAAAATTCATAGAAGTTTTCAGATTTCTCATATAAAACTCAAGAGAATACTCAGTTTGCTATCTCCGTCATATGGTAGCAAAGCTATCCAGAGCAAGTTAATTAAGGTTCGATGAGGTGCGTGGTTATTTTTAGTAGGGAGTATGAACTATGAACTTAGAATTTGTAATAGTGGGTATCCTTGATCAAGCAAAAGAAGTATACATGACAAGACTAAATGTGAAAATCCATTTCTTTTATATTTGCTTTTTCTGACTGATGTTAACACTTTTGCAATCAGTCATGCTGAACTGCAGTGTCACAGAGGGACAAAGTGATGCTCCTAGATGAATTTGGTTAGCGTTTGTACATCTAATGTTCGTTGCATTAAGAAGCATATCATGTTATATGTATTAATGCTAACCCAATTCAAGCTTGGAAATACTATTCAACTTATACCCTTGATCGGCTAGCTTTAGGTAAAGGAAGATAATCATTTTCCTTTCTGTGGAGTATCGTTCATTTTCATGTTAATGTATAATAGATGAACTGGTTGATACATGAGTACAAGAATCAGAAGATCCACTTTCTTTGTATTTATCAAGTGTTTTGGGGTGTTGGAGAAATTTTTGTACTTGGACAAGATCCTTGAATAGTTGATGAACACTTTAGCGGCTTCCAAATTTCTGCAGTTGTGATTCCGTGAAAATACTGATCATTGTCATAAATTTTTATGGGTATGATCCAGACTTGAGTTGAACTTGAATCTCCGAAAGATGTTATTATTAGAATGCGGGATAATTAGCATTATGCACATTCTATTTGATTAAACCCCTTTGATCTCTGGATTAGATGGTGAAAGAGTGGAGTAATAGAGTATATGCATTGATTAGACAGTCATGCTCTGGCTGTTAACTTGGACGGAGGGATAATCATTTAATTGCAATCTATTCTTATTCAGAGAAAATAAATTTTTAGTTTTTTTCAGAAATAACGACTCGCGAAGTTTTAGGCCATTGCAATCTGTTCTAATTAAGAGATTGTAGAAAAAGAATTGTTTAGTTTCTTTCAGAAATTTCTTTAATCTCTCGAACTTTGAATGAAAATTGGCGAATTGTATTCGAATTGCTATTCTAAATGATAGCCTGTTATGAATCAACCACAGGTTACTATATACTCAACGTTTTTCTGAAAGCTAAGTTGTCGAGCTATTTACAGTTGAGCTCCCCATCCCACAAAGTTGGATTCAAATATGCAATGAAACTATTTAAGAAATAGTTTTGTAATGTAAAACGAAATGGCATGGGAACTTCTTAAAGAGATTCAAAGAATTGACAATACTGATATCTATGTTCTTCCAGTTCAGCACTGCTATGAGTTTTGGATATATTTTGTACAATATAATATGGTCGCAGTTTTGTGTATATCTAAAATGCGTCTATGATATCCTTTTCATGTCTTCGTCTTGATCATTTTATATTTTTGGTTATATACATAACTTTTTGCAGTTAAGAACATGAGAAGGTTACACAAGAATTCAAATTTTATGTCTAAATTATAATAGGAAATTAATTGTTTTTCGCGAAAGCTAATATTTCTTTTTTTTTTCTTTTGAAAATGTATTTGTATTTTTATACGTGCCCGATAACTTTTTTCTAATTATCCTCCTATGACGTGTGCATGCGGGATGTGTAACAATAGGTGCATGGTGTTTTTTTCATACGATAATGTTGTAGTCATTGGAGTCTTTACTGGCCAGTTACGATGATGGTCAGTATGCAAATATGTGGTGAGTGAGAATTCAGTGATCATTCATTAAGTTTTTGGTTAATCATGTTTATATTATGATTATACTCACCACATGTCTAATGGATGTGATTATCCACTCGCAATTGGAATTAAGTAGAGATAGTTCTGTAAGTTCTTTGCAGTCCGAAGGTTTGGTTTTCGTTCTCTAAAGATTTTGGAAAGTTCCTTCAACGTATTTAAGCAGTTCTCTCTACTAAATTTAAATCTTTGAACCACGTTCAACGCGCCTAAGCAGTGCTCTCTTCCAAGTCTGTGAGCCTCCACTATGGTAGAGATTAATTTATCTTTAAAGACTTCCTTTCAAACAGGTACGGGACCCGACAAAGAACTTTTAGATTATATCACCCGCATTAGGCCTTTCACGTATTGCTTCACATGGTTCAGAGTTAGTGTCTCGAAAACTTGCAATTTTAACATTTGTAGATATGCGCAAGTCACAAGACGCAACATGTACACTCTCTATATTAATAAAACTTTCTTTACAGTAACACTGTATGTACACTTCTAACATTTCACATTTCTTTTTGTTTTGTTTTGAAAATTTCATTTTAAAAATTTGCATGTGGTTTACTATATAACTTCCAAAACTTTTACGGATAAAATCGTTGGATAGGATAATTTGTTAATAAAATAAAAAAAGATTTGACAAAAAAAAAAGTGTAATTATGTTTGATTGCAAATATTCATAGGCGCAGAAAATTTAATTATTTTAAATCCAAAATTTATGGAGTCAACTTCTTTTTAACTATTTTAATATCTGCCTATAAAATTAATATTTGAATTTAGGTTTATCATATCAAATTTATATCATCAAATTATTAAATACCTAAAGGGTATCAGACTTCTGTATCCTTTAAAAGATCAACCTAATCAAGGACTGTTCAAAAATAGTCCAATGCATTTAACCACGGGCGAGGGGCGAAGCCCCGCCACACCAAATTAACTGATCCCATCGGCCCCAGTGCGTAGCACGGGTTACATACTAGTTATTTTAAAAATAGATCAAAAAAAATTAAAACTTAGATATCTTTAAAAATAAACATCGGATTTGTGCAAAATTAATATATTTGGAAAACTCTTTAAATTATCTACGTAATGAGTACAAACAAGGATATTAAATTTTTATTTTCCATTATTATCAAATTTGGTGTTGTTAAAAGAATCCAATTCAAGCATGTGCATCTCATATGTGGCCTTACTAGTATACATAATTAGATTGAAGATATTTCTGTTATACTCCAAATTATCAAAAATTATGTTCATAGTTTCTTAACTTCTCTGTAACACAGCTGAGCCGATTAGAGAACAACCCAAAGATCTGTACCGAAAATATGTTATTATTTATGGTGGCCTCTTATGATCTGAGGTGCAACTATAAAGTTCATTAGCACCACTATCCATAAAGTCATGGAATGGAAAAATGAAAAAGGGTCGTGCTCAAAATTTTTCCAATCTAAGTAAGATTTAGAACCTAGCGAGAATCGGCAGCAAAAACCAAATACTACCAGAAGAATACAAGGAAAGGTGTGAGCATACTCGGTGCAGCTGTGTAACAGGCACATGGTTTACATGACTTTTAAGTAATTTGGAAGAAGAAGAACCAAATGCTTGCACTGATGATATAAATGTTAACCACTTTTAAGCCATTCAGTCCTAAAATATTGTGTTCTTTATAATTCGTTATTCTCTTAGGCTAGAATCTAAACTATTATCCGCATTTATTTTATTTTTTTTCCTATTTTACAAAAGACTAAATGTATGTCTCATGGCCAGTTCCAAGAGCTAATGGCTACAATGCTGTACCCCTAGGCAATGGAATATGAAACCACCTAAGATGGAGATCTTCCGACCATCAACATCCCAAGATTTTTGTACCTACGGTTAGGTCTGGAGGTTCACAAAACCCTACCGTAACTATGACACTCCTTAAATGTGTGGTTCTCTAGAGTTACGTTTGGGTTCGTAAGTTCCGGAACCTAGCCGCAACAAAGGAATTTCAGGATGTTTTCACCTCAGGTAGCTTTTTTGAACCCTATATGCCATCAAAACAGAGAACACCAGAAACAATGGCTATGGCGGTAAACGAGCTAGATTCAAAAACCATTTAGAGAAGGGTTTCTCTCTTCTTTTTTTTATCGGTCGAGGAGGATTTATACTTGTAAAAGTTATGTGCCCGATATCAGAAGCAAGAACCCTTATATGCCAAATAATTTCATGCCACTAGGACGAAAGTTATGTATGTATGGTTTCTAGAGTTACGGTTACGTCTGGAGGTTAACAATATCCAACCGTTATTATGACACCCCTAATTTGGTGTTGTTAAAAGAATCCAATTCAAGCATGTGCCTAGAGAAAAAGTCCAAAAGTAAAAATAAACATTTCCATAATGCCGAATTCTAATAATGTTTGCATCAAAAATTCAAAGATTTCTCAAAACCATACATTAAACACAATTTTACATGTCTTTGGTGATAGAGTGATATAGTTCAGAAAGATACAACTTCAAGCATTAAGTTAGTTTACTTGTTTCCAGCCATATAATATATAAGAATAACCACTTATATGATGCCGATACACATTGCTATCCTCCTACGCATGGAGCAAGATGGTTTACGTTGAAACTCAATCCCAAGTTTACACAAGTTTTCCAAAGAAGACCCGTTCTTTTGGAAAGCAATCACAAGCTTGTAATAGATGCGCTCCATTTCACCAAAAGCTATTCGTGTCGGAACCGGAAGATCAACCGCGTTCATTCTCCCTTTAATGTACGCCTTACAGGTGGTTAATATTACTTTGGCTTGATCATGAAAATGTTGAGTCACAAATTCTTCAAAGCAATTTGGAGGCTTCTTAAGTACAGAAACCATTGTTTCCCAATTGTCCTTGAAGATTTTTTCATCATAAAACAAAGTTGCTGGTACGCGATGAATAGTATGTGCAGTGGAGACAAGGATATCACGAATCAAAACCAAAAGTTCTAGAACTGTTGATGTAAAAGAACACCAAGGAATATCTTTTGGTGTGAAGATCTCAGAAACTGCAAACGGAATATATTCACTCATGGTCGCAACATCATAGCAGCGGTAATGAATATTAGGGCGTACGTTCGGATACTTTGAAGGGAATTGAATATCTAGAAAAAAGAGACCGTCATGGTAAGGACTACCTTGAGGTCCAATAATGACAGCTTGCAAGAGGTCTGGTCTTTCCCTGTTAGCTCTAACGAAGATTGAATCCGGAAGTTGTTCCTTGAAGATGTTCCATTCTTCATATATCTTATTTCTTAATTTATCACTATATTTCTTTGGGCGACGTTTATAATAGTGACTATCACTGAAGGATGATGCTTCTTCAATGATGTCAAATTGCTTGAATTTGCCTCCTCGAATCCTTTTCTTGATTGTCTCTTCATCTCTCATGTTTTCCATCGTGAAAACCTAGTTGTTGCTGTTTTTCTAAAAGGGGATCTTGAAAACTAACCTACCTAGATTGAGTTTGTTAAGTTGTTGTTAGAATACCTTCACGAGCAAAGTATTTATATGTATGTAAACATCCACTTCCGAAGCTCAAGCTTATTTGGAAACCGATTTTGATTAGAGTTTTTCTAATAAGATACCAAAAGTAGTTTTTCTAAGGTAGGAATTACCGATAGGTACTTAGTTAGTGGCAGGTCCACCCACTAAAGCCCAGTAACTGGAGGTCCAAAATTTAAAATAAAATAAAATTGGACCAATTTTTTTAATTCCAGGTCCGTGCGGAAACGGTTATGTGTAATTAAAAAATACCAGAAATAACCTTTCCTATTTAAATCAAGTTTCCTAAATTCTTTTCATTCCATTTTTTGAGATCTGATTTCTGCTCTTTCTCTCTCCACTTTCTGCTTCTGGATTCCTCGAGCTAGGGCTTCAGCTGATCATTTTTTTTTTGTTTGCAGGTATGTTGTGTGGTATCCTTTCATTCTTCTTTCTCCTACTCTTACTCCTATCTTCTTTTTTTCTTTTTTTTTTTTGTATTTTCAACTAATACTTGATAATTAGATCAATTTAGAGATGTTTTTGGTTTGTTTTCAATTGAATAATGATAATAAGAACATGATCTCATGATGTTTTTGTAATTCGATTTCATTATCCATGTTTATAGTAAAATTTAATGTTAAGGTATAAAATCTAATGGTGTTGATTGTAAACTGGAAGAGTCTACTTTCGTCGATTTGGTATGATCCTGCAGTGTATTTGTGTTATAACGCGTTTTTTTAATTGATTTCTAATAAGATACCAAAAGTAGTTTGTGAACACGGAAATCATGTAGGCATCCACGTGTTCACAAACAATCTCAATGTGTATTGAATACACACATTAAAGTGTGAGTGTAGTATAATATGCCTAGGTAGATGTGGATTCATCGATTCCAAACCCTGCGGGTTTATCATGATCTCCTCAACATCCAAAATGGTAGATCTAAGACGTAAACACATAAATAAAGCTATATGAATGCTAAATGTAAAGGAGACAGTGATTTACGTGGTTCAGCACTAAGGCCTACGTCCACGGATCTGAGGATATTCGCTATAAGATAAACAGTTACAAAGATAATCACAAGATCTTTTGTATTCATCGACCTCTTAGGTTGATGCTCACACTTACTTCTCACTATTCTCTCTCCTATTCCTTAGTTCTACTCTCCATCCCCCCCTCCTGTGGAAGGGGTGTACATATATATAGCTAAATTGAGTGGGTCCACTGACAAAGAGCTGTTGAGATCTTATCTACTTGTGCTCTGTGCATGGTCCGCGGACTTCCCTGTCACTCCGCGGCTTCTACTATACCCAAGTTCATTACGCTGACCAACCCTCGTTTTCTCCGTCGGTCGTCCGACACGTGCCCTCTGAGCAGCATTAAATGCGAGTGGTTGGGGCGGTCCAGTCCGCGCCAGACGGTGTCAGTCCTCCCTTGTCACGTCTGTGTCAGTTGGACTACCTCCAGCCGTTGATTACATCTCACCTCGTGATGGGGTAAAGTAACCCTTTGGTGTTGCGCGGGATTACCTATCTTGGATGCTCCTTCATCTTTGACCGTTGGTCTTGACAGATGGCACGTCGTCTAGATACCACGGATGCCCCTACGTGTCATCCCTCTTTATGACGTGGCCTCCACGTGGGTTCTGCTAGTACACGTGGCGAGGGAGATAAATAAGTGTACTTACAATTTGCCCCTCTTCTTGTGATTGTGCGCTAGCTTTAGTTGGAAGAAGAATCGTGTGGTACGTTTTTATCTCTCTCTTCATAACTTCTCCTAAAAAGGTGCTACCTGCATTTATTGTGCACGTTTCCCCTATCCAGCCATAACAGCTCTTTGGGTAGTGGACGGTTTCTCTTGATCTTATAAAAAAGAGAAGAGTGAGAGAATGTGAATTAAATTCACATTCTCTGTTTATTCTTTGTTCCATTGTCTTCTTCATCTTCTTAACTTCCTCTGACGCCATTATTGCTGATCGTTGTTGCTGCCATCTCTTTTCTGTCATTGCCGGTTGCCTTCGTTGCAACCTTCGTTTGTCGCTTCGTTACTTTCTTTCGCCGCCTTCGTTGTTCTTTCGCGTTGCCGCTTTACTCTTTGAGGTTTAGGTATGATTTTCTACTTCGTTTACTCGCCATGTCTAACCCTGTTGAGTTCTTGATTTTCTGGTGATGCGTCAATGATGAATTTAATCTTATGTATATCCTGGGATTTGAGAGTTGACGCCGCTGAGCCGTGTGTTTCATCGGCCACGCTTTGATTTTATTTTTCTTCTTTTGAGTTTGAATAATAGTTTGAGAGTTTAAGTAATTGTATATGAAATCTAGGGTTTTCTTCACGTTTGCTGCTGTTCTTGAGGTTTTCTTGCTTTTCGATCTTCCTTGCCTCTGATTTGCACTTTTGTTTGTGTTTGTGCCCGCAGATATGTCCGACCGTCCGCGGGTTCCTTACCAAACTCCTCCGTCAAGTCCTCGCAAATCTCCTCGGAGTGATTCCAATATTAGGGGAGGAGCTTCGCCTTCACTTACCCAGGGTAATCCTCGGGATGGACGAACATATTCGTCCTCTGGTCAGAGGCCTTCACTTAAAAGGGGTGATCCGCCGCAGGGGTCTAGATATGCCGTGAATCGCCCTAGAAATGGGTCTCCTAAGAGACAACAGAATCCGCGTACTGATCCTCTAGATGTGCAGCCTCTCCGCACCAAGCCTCCACCGCGGACTAATCCACCTGTGCCTAGTTCAAGTAAGTCAACTAAGACTCTGTCTTCGAAGAGAAAGGCTGCGGAGATAGAATCTTCGGGAGATGTAGTTCCTTCTAAGAAGAAGGCAGCGGGTTCTGCGAAAGATACTACGGGAGATGCTTTCGAGGATGACTCTGCGGTTACTTTTCGTCCTTTACCTTTGGGTAATAAGAAGTTTACTTTCAGACACATTGATCTTGAGGCCTTCAAATTGAAGCACGGTCTTCAGCACTTCCAAGTGCGTTTTTATGCCTCTGATAAAGATATAACTTATGAGATGGTTACCAATTATCAGTATGATGCCTTTCATTTGCTGACGACCGTGGGTGCTTTCGAGGCTGGTTTGATGTTGCCTTTGTATAAAGCCGGTGATGATTTTTACTACCGGGTCTTGTCTAGCCGTGATACTGCCAAGAAGAGTCATAATCGCGGGGTGCAACAGTTGACAGGAAACTATCTTCGCCACCTCCGAGAATGCTATCTTCGTAGCAAGGGGCAAACGATGATGACTTGCTATGCCCCTAAATTAGAAAAGGAGAAAGGGTTGTATACTCCTGAGAATTTCAACAAATCCTTTGGAGATTACGTTAACAGGAATACTCGTAAGCCGTGGTCTGTGAGTCTGCGGAATATTGCTCCTGTTAAAGGGGAAGAATTCGCCTTTTGAGCGAAGTAAGTGATTCCAAGATGGCGAGGGTCCCTGGTGCTGAAGGTCTTCCTATTCCCGCTGATGAGAGGATTAAGCGTGATCATGATTATGAGTGGTCTGCCACTGTTCTTGAAATCGTTGGTCCGTGGGCCTATGGTTGGGTCCCTGGACCCCATGGTTGGCAGCCTACTGTTGACAGTCCTTGTCGCGAAGCTTCTCCCGCTCGTTATGCCCATTACTGCCCTTGGCAGATGAGTTTTGTAGGTATGGATTTTGCTTAAAATCGCGATGTTGATGACGCGGAAGACGAAGATATCTCTGATGCTAACCTTCTTCCAAAGAATACTAATGTTGTTAAGGTGTGTTGTTTGTTTTCTACGTATATATGCCCCTTCGTTTTCTTAAATAATGTTGATTATGCCAAGGAAAGGAGATGCCAATGGCTCTTTTATCATTATGTGCCGTAGGTGCGTAGAAATAAGAAGATCAATCCGAAGCAATCGTCGAATTCTCCCACCGAGGGTTCTACACACTTCGAGGATATGAACAGTCCGGTGGATGGTGATGAGGATGTTTCCGATGGGGAAGAGCGAATTGAGACTTCCCTGCCCGCTCGAGAAGTAGATGATATTGCCGGTGGGAGCGCTGGTGGAGGTGATGGTGAATGTGCCACCGGTGGTGGTGGTGGTGATCAGGCCACTGGTGGTGGTGGTGATGATCAGGCCACTGGTGGTGGTGGTGGTGATGATCAGGCCATTGGTGGTGGTGGTGGTGATCAGGCCGCTGGTGGTGGTGGTGGTGATCGGGCCGGTGGTGGTGGTGGTGGTGGTGATCAGGCCGCTGGTGGTGGTGGTGGTGATCCGTCTGAGGGGGCTACTAAGTCAAGTGGGGCTGTTGTTGACAAGGGTAAGGGAATTGCTCTTGGTAGTGGTGACAAGGATGGGGATGCTTATTGCGAGTTTTCCTTTGGTAAGGTTTTATCTAGGGAACAATCTTTTGACATGGCCACAGTTATGGGGCTTGTCTCGGACTTCAATCTGCTTCCAGCTGGTGATGACTGGAATGTTCTTAAGGGTAGCCGCGGAGGTGACCCATCGCGCGGATCTGATGCTGGGGTTTTGGCAGTGCATTCCGAGGGTTTTGCTGGCACCTCCTCCACTGCTGGTGGGGCTTTGGTACAAAGTAATACTGGTGTTTCACATGGTGGGAAGCCCTCAGACTCTCTCTTAGATGATTTCTCGCGGTCCTTGGTCGCGGAGGGTGATGATGTTGTTTTGGCGTGGCTGAAAAAGAAAGACTTGCTTGTCGTGCCTCATCCTGCCCCTGTGATCGAAGGGGAAAAGAGTTCGGACTCTTTTACTCGCAGGCGTATGGAGCTAACCCCTGAGGAGGTGGTAGATCGAGGGTGGGGCAAGAATCTTGTGGCCCGCGGGGTTGATCTCGTAGTGGACCCTCCCCCTACGGTTGCTGACATGATGGCCATTGCTGATGGGTATCAGTACAGTTATCCCCAGCAGCGGTTATTGGAGGTTTGTCCTGCTCCTTCTACCCCTGATATTGCTTAATTGTGTTGTGAACTAAGTTCCCTTTTGGATTGATAGATGATGAGAAGTGAGTATTGCAACCACCATCTTTACCGGCTCTTCAAGGCTAAGTCTCTCAAGCTAGAAGGGAAACTCCGGCATTGTGAAGAGACGCTTGCGAGCGTTGAGGCCGCGGTCTCTGCTAAAGATGAGGAAATAGCAGAGCTGAAGGAGCGGCAGGATGCGGAAGAGGCGAAGCTGCGCTCTGAGCTAGCTTCAGTTAAGGCTAAGTTAGCAGTTGCTGAGAAGAACTCTTCGTCTATTTCAGGTCTGTGTCTCCTCTTCTTTGATAGTTACATGTTCCTTATATGTTCTGAGTTATCTTCTTCTTCCCTCCTCCCGCCGTACTGCCTTCAGTGGGTGGAGTCCCTGAGTTGTTGTGGCTTCGGGATGAGAGAACTCGTCAAAAAGGTCGTATTTCCGAGTTAGTTGAAAAACTTAAGAGTGAATCAGCAAAATGGAATGCCCGCGCGGATGTTCATAACGCTATGGCCGAAGAATGGCGTAAGAAAAAGCTTTGCTTGGTAGATCTGCAAAATCAAAACAACCACGACCGTCATTTATTCAACGGGGCTCTTTTATGGACGCGGGATAATCTTGAAAAAGCCCGCGGCCAGATTTCCTCTTTAGAAATTAAGCTTAATGTTATGGAAGACGAGCTGCGGCAGGCGCGGTCTTCTCATCCCTCGGATGTGCGGGTTTATATGCAACGTCTTGCTAAGGAAAGAGACGATGCTAGGGCAGAATCTGGCGCTCTCAGTAGTGCCTTATCCGCGTCTCGAGCTGATGTGGCACGCCAGGTTGAGTGTGAGAAAAACTTAGAGATGGTCATGTACCGTCTTAAGAAGGGGTTGGAGTCGAAGAATGATGAGGTTAACCGATATCATCATTCGAACTCTATGCTTCGAGATGACCTAAGCGCGAAGTCAGTATGCTCATAATCTCCTGCAGGTAGATTATGATGAGTTATCAAATGCATATGATTATGCCGCAGAAGCACGGGATTCCGCGCTCAATCATTGTGAAGGTATATGTCTTTGTTGTCGAGTGTGCTTTGTGTTGTGTTTGTTATAACTTATCCTCTTCTGATATCCTCAGAGCTCCAAGGAAAGCTTCAAGCTGCGGATGGCAAGTTTGCCGAAGCTCAGGCTAAGGTAATCCAACTGGAGGGCCAAATCAATTACCATCGCGGTCTGGTTTCGTCTCAGGAGGAAGCGCTGAAGGAAGCCAATCAAAAGGTGGACCGTCTTTCCACTTCTCTAAACCAGGCTGAGATGAAGAGTGTAGCTATAGGCTTCGTGGCTCGCAAGCAGTTGGCAGAAGAGATTAACAGGACTATAGGTGAGATTGAGTCGGATCTCAAGAAGAACCATGGGCTAACTAAGAGTTATACTCGTCGTCCCGTGCCCGCGCTCCCTTCTGGTTCCTCTGGCCCCTCCTCATGCGGTAGTGTTCCTTCGTCATTGAAGGAGAAACCCACGGATGATACTCCTACTCAGTAGATCATGTCTTAGTATGCTAGGGGTTGATCTCAGTTGCTTAGCCTTTTTGGTGTTTTTGCTGCTTTTCTTGGTAGACATGTAATCAACTGTGTATCAGATCAACTTTTAGCGTTTGCACCTGAATTTGTATTTATTGGATTTGCAGCTATCAAGTTAATTATAATGAGTAGTTCCATATTATTTGTAATCTATGGATGCTAATCTTTGGAATTTGCGAAAGTGTATTGTTCGTGCGATTCCGTAGGTTGATATCCTCGGAATCGTCTTGTGACCTTGCACCCCGTCCAGCTAACTCCTTGGCCAGAGGATTTCTGGACGGTGGGGGTCGGGCCGACGATCAAGGATATATTCCATTGAGTTCGCGGTTTATAATATTGCTTCGGATTTCTCGTTTTGTAGGAAGTCACCCCCTGGTCATACACTTATAGACACTTATGGGGGAGTTCCGAGAGATTGCATATGTATGCTCCGAAAGATTGCAGGTGTATGCTTTGTGTGGGATATTCCCCAGTATGTTGCAGTGGGTATGGGATATTCCTCTTATTAAAGTATAATGCAAGTTTAATAACAGTAACTGCGCAATGATTTACGTGGTTCGGCCCTAAGGCCTACGTCCACGGGTTAACAATAGTGTCGATATTTTATTAAGATGTGGCATGGTTTTCAATGTACATCCATATTTAGTTCTTTCGTTGATTCCTATATGTACAGATGGGTACGTGAATGATATATATACGTGTGTGCCATATGGTATTGGTTGTGGGTTTTGAATAAATAAAAACGTGTGGGTAATGAGTAGAATGACACTTGAAGATGAAAGTTTGGATTGATTGAAGGGTTAAGGTGTGTTACTCCTTTATCAGAGATAGAAACACGTGGACTTGTTAGTCAATCTTCTTCTTCTGAAATGCACACGCAGGTTATAGATTACGGGTAGTATGGCTTAAGATATTTGGCATTCCATGGATGCATGAGGATTTCCCCTTTTAGATTACGCAGATAGTAAGAGCCATTTCCTGCGATGTCGTGTATTACGTAGGGTCCTCCCCAAGTTAGTGCTAATTTTCCCCACTTCTTTTCTCGCTGGTATTGGGGAATGGTCCTTAACACATACTGCCCTTCTACAAAATTCCTAAGTTTTACTTTTTTGTTATATTCTCTGGCTAGCCTAGGCTGGTAGTTTTCCATTCTTTGCAGAGCCGCCTCTCTCCTTTCTTCGAGATCGTCGAGCTTTTCCAGCATCATGTCGGTGGTGAGGTTCTTCTCCCATGCTTCTGTCTTCGTTGTTGGTAATAGAATTTCCGCAGGGATTATTGCTTCAGCCCCATACGTGAGTAAAAACGGAGATTCTCCTGTAGCTGATCTTCGAGTTGTCCTGTACGCCCATAGAACGTTATGCAACTGCTCACACCACCGCCCCTTGTACTCGTCTAGTTGTTTCTTAAGGATAAGTGCCAAAGTTTTGTTTGTGGCTTTTGCTTGTCCATTGCTCTGTGGGTATATGGGGGTGGATTTATTCTTTCGAATTTTGAAGGTGTCGAACAACAAGTCGATATTCTTTCCTTGGAGTTGTTTACCATTGTCGGAAACTATTTCTGCGGGGATGCCAAACCTGCAAATGATATTTTGAAAAATAAAAGTAAAGACGTCTGAGTCACGAATCCTTGCCAGTGCCTTGGCCTCTACCCACTTGCTGAAGTAATCCGTCGCCACTATTAGGAATCTTCTTTTCCCAGTCCCTGATACGAGTGGGCCCACTATGTCGATACCCCATTTTCCAAAGGGCCACGGACTGTCCACAGAGTTCAGCTTTGTGGCTGGGGCATGGATTCGTTTACCAAATCTTTGACATTCCTCACACCTTTGCGCCATTCTGGCCGCGTCTTGGATCATGGTTGGCCAGTAGTAGCCCTGCGTCTTTGCCTTATTTGCGAGGGACCTCATTCCACTGTGATTCCCCGCGTCTCCTCTATGGATGTCTTTTAAGATGGCATGTCCCTCTGATCGGGACAGGCAGCGGCGAAGTGGCCCGAGGAATGATTTCCTGTATAAGGTTCCGTCTCTTAGCTCATACATCCCTGCTCTGGATTGTACTTTCCTAGCCAGTTTGATGTCCCGGGGGAGTTTCCCTTCTTCAAAGAAAGAATGGATTTCGACTCTCCGGTCTTCTTCCTGATTGTAATCGTCGTCCTCATCTGCTTGTCGCATAATATCCTCGTTGTGGAAATCGTCGAATATGTGCTCTCCGACGTCATCATCAGAGATATCTTCCTTCCTAGATTTGCGTTGGTTAGCCGCGCACGTCTCTTGGGGTTTGATGGATGGTTCGTACACTCTTGTTATCTTGATTGTTTTGATATCCTCGTTTTTGAGCATGGCTGATATATATGCCAAGGCATCCGCGTGTCTGAGCTCCTTCCTACGCAGATGTCGGAACTTGATTTTTGGTATTTGGGAGACTAAAGTTTGCACCAGAGCCATGTATGCCATTAGTGTCTCGTCATACACATTGTATTCGTAGCCTATCTGCCGTATGATTAACTGTGAGTCACTTGCCAACCGCACTTCTTGTATTCCTAATTCAATTATCAAGCGGAGAGCATGGACCACTCCTTCGTATTCTACGATGTTGTTTGTATGGCCTTCAAATTCCAATCTGAATGCGTGCACGATTCTGTCCCCCGCGGGTGTGGTGATGACGATGCCTATCCCCGCGCCCTATTTATTTTTGGAGCCGTCAACAAAGACCTCCCATTGTCGTGGGTTTACTGGTTCAAGAATATTATTTGGCTCCTTTTGCTTTTCTATTTCTGGGGCGCCCACGGCCCTCCATCCTTGTATGCGCACCTCTTCTTCGTTGTCCAAAGGCAGGTCTGCTAGGAAGTCTGCTAATACTTGCGATTTCTGGGAGTGTTGGAGCTCATAGTGGATGTTGAATTGGTCGAGGTACGTGCTCCATTTTGCTATGCGTCCTACCTTTCCTGCCCCTTTGAGGATGGTCTCTAAGGGTGCTCGACATGGGATACGTATGTCATGCGTTAAGAAGTACGTCCTCAGCTTTAAGGTAGACCATACAACGGCTAAGATTAGCTGTTCGATTCTTGTGTAGTTTCTTTCCGCGGAATTCAAGATCTTACTGACATAGTAGATTGGTTGCTCCACCTTTGTGTGGGTTCTGACAAGTACTGCGCTGACTGCGTCGTCTGTTGCCGCAATATATAGTGCCAAAACTTCATCCGGGTCCGGTTTCTGAAGGATGGGGATCTCTGCTAGGTACCGTTTGATGCCCAGGAAAGCTTCTTCGCATTCTGCCGTCCACTCAAATTTCGTTTCCTTCTTTAGTATGTTGAAAAAGTGTTTACACCTATCCGAGGATCTCGAGATGAACCTTCCCAGAGCTGCTAGGGATCCATTTAGCTTTTGTACTTCTTTTAGGTTTTTTTGGGGAGGGCATGTCTACTATGGCTCGGATTTTTGCGGGATCTACTTCGATGCCCCTTTTTGTCACCAGGTATCCAAGGAATTTTCCGGATGTTACCCCGAAAGTGCATTTCTCCGGGTTTACCTTCATATTGTGTTCCCGCATAGCTTCGAAGATGTCTCTCAGGTCTTGGTGATGATTCTTCCTTAATCTGCTCTTTACGAGCATGTCATCGACGTAGACCTCTAAGATCCTGCCAATCCATGGCTTGAAAATAGCATCGACCATCCTTTGGTATGTTGCTCCCGCATTCCGGAGTCCGAAAGGCATCCTTACGTAGCAATAAAGGCCGTGGGGTGTGTAAAATGCCGTGTGTTGCTGATCTTCTTCTGCTAAAAATAGTTGGTTGTACCCGGAGTATCCGTCCATGAATGATAACTCTTCGTATCCTTCTACCGCGTCGACTAGTTGATCAATGCTGGGTAACGGATAACTATCCTTGGGGCATGCTTTGTTCAAGTTGGTGAAGTCGATGCAGATTCTGACCCCTCCATTCTTCTTTGGTACTATTACCATGTTAGAGATCCACGTAGGATATTTGACTTCTTTTATAAAACCGGCGTCCAACAGCTTCCGCAGCTCCGTTTCTACTACTTTGTGATACTCTGTAGCCACCTTTCGTATCTTCTGTCTTACAGGGGGTGTGCCAGGCTTAATGCGCAGCTCATGTTGTACTGTCTTTGGGTCTATTCCAGGCATATCAGATAGTTTCCATGCGAAGATGTCCGCGTATTCCTTTAGTAGTTTTATCAGTGAGGCTTCGCGTTCTCCGTCCATTAGAGTTCCTATCTTGATCTTTCTTGGGTTCTGCTCCGTCCCTATGTTAACTTCCTTCATTGCCTCCAAGGATGTAAACGTGGGCTTCGGTTCCCAAGGTGGGGGACTTTCTTTAATTGCTATTTGGTAGGCTCAGATTCTTTGTTTGCGAGAGCGCCCCGGTTAGCAGTTGATGTTGATGCTTCCGTGTTCCCTACGGAGTTCCCCTTAGACAAGCTTTTCCTTGAGATCCCCTCCAAGTATTCGTCGATGGCTTTGTCCTTAGATATTGCTTTGTTCCGAGCCCTGCGGGTTCTCCTTTTCTCATCTTCTTCATTGTTGAGTTGTATTTGCATCGCGTGGCATTCCTTTACGGAAGCCTGATCACCCTTGATCTCCATTACTCCTAGGGGAGTAGGAAACCTAAGGTATTGATGGTAGGTGGCTGCGACTCCCCTAAGCTTGTGGACCCATCTTCGTCCGATAATGGCATTGTAGGGCGAAGGCGTGTTCACCACACTGAAGCAAGTGTCAACCTTCATGGGGCCTGCGTCCACCTGTAAGATAATATCCCCAAGAGGCTTCGTAGCCGTACCATTGAACCCATAAATGGTGTAGTGCGAGGTCAAAAGTTGCTCATCGTTAAGCTCTATACGTTTGAAGGTATCGTAAAACAGGACATTTACGGAGCTCCCTCCATCGATGAGGATTTTCTTTATGTTGCATCCTGCGATTGGCAAGGTGAGGATCAATGGATCATTGTGGTCTTCCATGTCATCCTCAATATCCTCAGCCTCGAAGGTTAGAGGTGCGTTCATCCATTCCTCATGATCTTCCACTTCTTTTCCGTCTAAACTGTAAAGCTCACAGTAGTCTTCAAATTGCTTTCTCAGTCGTTTCCCTATTTGTGCCGTTAGGGTTGGCTCTTTGCTTTCTGAGCAGGATATAGTATTCAACGTGCGATTACCCTCCGGTAGTTGGACTTGTTTGCTGCGTTTGGCTCTTTCTTCTGCCCCCGCCTTCTCTACATATTTTTTTAGATCCCCTGCATCTATCAGCTTTTGTACTGCTATCTTGAGATTTTTGCATTTCTCTGTTGTGTGCCCGTAGAAGCAGTGGAAATCGCAGTACTCTTTGGATTCTGCCGAGGCTGGTGGTTGTTTCCCTTTAGACCAGGGCCAGTCTAAGTCTTCGCGATCCTTGATCTCCTTTAATATGCGCGAATAGCTGGTATTGAGTTTCGTGTAGACTCGGTCTTCAAATTTTCTACCACTCCTTTTGTGGTCATCTTTCCGATCCTTTTGGTGTTGGCTGGATCTGTCTACTAGTTCCGCGGAATTAGTCCGTGGGGGTCGTTGTGCCTGTGCTCTGGGGTTCTCTTTTTGAATTTCTTCCAACCTCGCATGTTTTTCAATGATTATCCTCAAATCTCCCTCAGTGGTTGGAGAGGTACCATAGATTTCGACAAACAATGGGCTCATTCTGTCAAGCCCCCATTTGTAACAGTTAATACTAACCACGGGATCCACATGTCCAATGGCCTGACATATCTTGTTCCACCTATCCGTGTATTCTCGAATGGATTCCTTGTATTTAATTGCAAGCGAGAAGAGCTTGTCCATCCCCGTGTTCACAACCTTGTTATACATGTAAGTGGCCAAGAACTTTTCGGTGAGCTGATCATACGAATCAATGCATCCTGGCTTGAGGTTATCAAACCAAGATAACGCGGATCCTTTCAGGCTTGAGGGGAAATATCTGCATAGTATAGCTTCGTCATAGTCCCACCTGGCCATTACCCTGTTGTAATATCGTAGATGAGCTGCGGGGTCCGCGGACCCATCATAACATTCAAAGGTCGGGACTGGACACTTCTGCGGAATGGTAGCCGTAGCCAACTGCCGTGCGAGTGGGGTAGTGTTGGCCTCCTTCATAACCTGTTCTAGTCTTCCACCTCCTTGTCTGGTCTTGATTTGATTGATCTCTGCTAGCATCTCCGCGCGAAGATTCTCCATTGCCAAACAGTGCTCGTCCTGAATGGAAGACCGCGTCTTTCTTGTGGGTTGTGACGTCGCGGCCTCCTCTTCATCGTAGTAGTCCGGAGTTTCCGGATTGTAGTCTGGGTCAGACCTTCTATTGCTCCGCGCACCTCTTTGGGGTATTTTTCTTCGATTAGCTACTGCAAGGGTGTTTTCGTGGATCATCCTCCGGTCCCTGTTTTGTACCGCAGAGTTAGCTTCGTCGTGCTGATTCTCTAGCTCCGAGCTTCGGAGGATCTTTTCTCTTAATTGTTGGTTTTCTTGAGCTAACAAGGCCACCGCGTCCGCGTATGTTTGCTGATTCCTCTTTAGCTCCTCTAGTTGCGCCAATATTTGCGCAGATTGGTTCGATGCTTGATTTGGCGTTCCTTCCTGTAGTTGAGCCTGTCCCTCAGGGGTCGCGGTATTGATTTCCCCCACTAATGGTATGTCCGGCTCGATCATTCCGTTGGATCCTGCCTGTAGTTGTTCGTCGTGCTCATTGTCCGGCGGCATCCCGTAGGGATGGTTCTGGATTACTGATTCTGCTATAGCTTCCCGAGGCTCGGTTGGCCTGGTTGTAGCCGTTATTCTGGAAGCGATCACTTGGGAAACCCCCTCGTTCGGTGCAGCAGCTCTTGCCGCCGCGGCCTTCTTTGCTTCCATTGCAATGATGCCCGCATCTAAGAGCAATGTGCTTTCCGCTCCAGTCTGCATATTGTCCGCGGCTGTGCGTCCTTCGCTCTTCTGTCTGCTCCTTGTTACTACTGGCGTAGTCCTTGGCGCATCTCTTGGAGTTATCTTTGTCTTCCCGGCATCTTTGTTCCTTTCCATTGTACTATTCTGCACAGAGAGCATGGAGGTAAACCGAGACAAAAAGTCCACGGGTTAGTTGTTAGTTCAAACTTGATTTCATAAGCTCGATTTCTAGTGGCAATGAGTGTACTCAAGATGTTAGTTTGGCGGACAATACGAAAAACATAGACGGATGCGGATTTAATCGGGATAAGGTCCATGGGTTGTTGTTTGCAAAAAGTCCAAATCTATTGGTGGAAATTATGTGTGAAATATTAGATAAAACACAGATCTGTTGGTTTAAAGGTTACACAATGCCCAGATCTGTTGGTAGAAAATACAATAGACATAAATATGTGCGAGAAATAGCCCAAAACTCAGATCTGCTAGTTAAAAATCGTAAAAGACCCAGATCTGCTGTTAGACAGCACAAAGAATAAGGATACGTGCGAAAAATGAGTTTAAACAGAGATCTGTCTACGTTCTAAGTAAAACCTTTGAGGTAGAGGCTATAAAGTCACAGGGAAAGATAAATCTTTTTACCGGGACAAGGTCCCTGTTTCTAGCGCCAAATTGTGAACACGGAAATCATGTAGGCATCCACGTGTTCACAAACAATCTCAATGTGTATTGAATACACGCATTAAAGTGTGAGTGTAGTATAATATGCCTAGGTAGATGTGGATTCATCGATTCCAAACCCTGCGGGTTTATCATGATCTCCTCAACATCCAAAATGGTAGATCTAAGACGTAAACACATAAATAAAGCTATATGAATGCTAAATGTAAAGGAGACAGTGATTTAGGTGGTTCAGCACTAAGGCCTACGTCCACGGATCTGAGGATATTCGCTATAAGATAAACAGTTACAAAGATAATCACAAGATCTTTTGTATTCATCGACCTCTTAGGTTGATGCTCACACTTACTTCTCACTATTCTCTCTCCTATTCCTTAGTTCTACTCTCCATCCCCCTCTCTGTGGAAGGGGTGTACATATATATAGCTAAATTGAGTGGGTCCACTGACAAAGAGCTGTTGAGATCTTATCTACTTGTGCTCTGTGCATGGTCCGCGGACTTCCCTGTCACTCCGCGGCTTCTACTATACCCAAGTTCATTACGCTGACCAACCCTCGTTTTCTCCGTCGGTCGTCCGACACGTGCCCTCTGAGCAGCATTAAATGCGAGTGGTTGGGGCGGTCCAATCCGCGCCAGGCGGTGTCAGTCCTCCCTTGTCACGTCTGTGTCAGTTGGACTACCTCCAGCCGTTGATTACATCTCACCTCGTGATGGGGTAAAGTAACCCTTTGGTGTTGCGCGGGATTACCTATCTTGGATGCTCCTTCATCTTTGACCGTTGGTCTTGACAGATGGCACGTCGTCTAGATACTACGGATGCCCCTACGTGTCATCCCTCTTTATGACGTGGCCTCCACGTGGGTTCTGCTAGTACACGTGGCGAGGGAGATAAATAAGTGTACTTACATAGTTTTTCTAAGAAGATCCTCGCGAACCTAAATTATTCACCTTCCAGATGCGAAGACGGAGCACTTTTCCGAGTAAGTTGAAACACGTGATTAGCCAATTGCACGTGTCGTAGGTAAAAGTACAAAGTGGGGCACGGGATACCTTTTTATCCCAGTTCAGCTTCAGCCCACCACTCACGTGGGTTGACTTTAACTTTCTGTTTTTAGTTGTTTTTGTTTGGCTAACGTGATTTTTTTTTTTACTTCTAGGTTTTCATTTTCGTTCCGTCGAAAATTTCAAACATCAGATCCTTGAAACAAAGGTGTTTAGTACTTGAAGAGATCAATGCAGCATGGAGGTTCAAACGGCTACTCATTGAATCAGGTAACCCGATGTCTATGTTGATTGCGATTCATCTTTTATAATAGAAGATTATTTATGGTTTTGAATCGTGCATTGAATGCGCTGGACGACTTCAGGGAAAACGGTGATCAAGTTTTTGATCCTCTCTTAGTATAATATTATATTATTAGATTATTGAAACAATTGATATTAGTATGGAAAATGATGAATTAGCACTTGATTTGTGCATTTCATAGATTCCAATACCATTTTTGGACACTGATTTTGGTATCAACTCTAAATTTACAATGCAGTGCCTTTTCAGGAGTGGTCTGACATTGATTTGGTATGGGAAATGAAGCTTAATGGTAAATAAAATATCGTGCGGAAATGGTCAAGGTGTCGCAGCAGCCCAGTTCAGATGCCTAGATAGAGATAGTTTTAAATTGGTAAATCAATTCTTGCTATAAATTGCGTAAACAGAGTAGTCATAGGAGAACTCATGAAAATGATAAAGATAAATAGTACTCCACATTATTTATACAACTTCACATTATATTCTATATATCATATTCTGAATAAAGCTCTTTGTGAGGGGATACTGACAAGATGGCATATGACAGGTTCTAGCAAAATACCTTTTGGTTCTTTTAATGGTAGTATCAAGGCAGTGTGTGTCACATGATCCAACAGCTTGGGAAGACAAAGTATTGTGGAGACTCTCGTTTCCCTGCTCAGGTAATAATTGTTAACTTGCCTACTAGCTCAAGCTGAATGAGAAGTAGCATGAAATCTTCAGTCTAGACTTTAGCTTATAAATCTGAAATTTGTTTAGACATCTCAAAAATTCAGACATGAGAATGCATGGGGCAAAGTTGTTTAGTACTTGAATACATCAATGCAGCATCGAAGTTCTAGATTTTAGCTTATAAATCTGAAATTTAAACCGTGGAAGCTAGGCATTATACCCTGCTCATCGATTCATGCAATTTTTATGTGGTTTATGGTTTTGGATCGTGCATTGTATGCGCTGGAGGAATTGGAGAAGGGGGAGAGGTTTTATGAGTTGAAACAATTTGAGACGGAGGAATTCAGGGAAAACGTTAGTAAATGTCTCAAAATTCAAGAGGTAATATAATGATTTGATTCTCTCTTTATCTCAAACATTTTAAGATTCAGTTCTATTAGAATGTTGAAACAATTTCTTAGTATGAAAAAGGATGAATTAGAACTTGATTTATTCATTTGACGGATTCCTAAAGCAATTTCAGACTTATAGTTCTGTCCAACTCTCTTAAATTGAAGTGTCTAGAATCTAAATTGATAATTTACTGCGTAGATTTATACTCCAACAGTGGAATTGTTGTTGATTTGGTATGGGAAGTGGAGCTTCAATGGTGAATCAAAATATTGTGTGCCAACTCTAGGTGAAGTGTCACACCTCTGAGAGCCGTGCAAACTCCTCATCTTGTTGTTGATGTATACTTGCCAAGGCATGCTCCTCTTTCTGACGAATACTTGCTAACTCCTCCTGCTGCTTTTGATCTAGACTGGCCAAGCAGTGTTCATGCTGCTGATGAAGACGCGCCAGGTTATCCTCTTGCTGCTGATGTAGATAAGCCAGCTCATCCCGCAGCCGACCTGAGTGTGCCTCCAGCTGAGGTAAGTGTTGTTGTAGCTGACTTAAGTATGTTTGTTGCAGAAATACGCGAGTCTCTCTCTGTTCTTGTTGTTGTAAGCGAATCTGTTCTAGATTTATGGCCTTATGGGTGCGTGATTCCTTTCTGTGATACTGGGCCTCTACACGGACCATAACCCATAAAGTTCTTCGGATTATTTCTGCAATCGTTAAGCCCAACTGGTATCTGTAATCCGAGAATGTGTGGGTAGACAACCTTGCTGTCCAGCAAGCCTTACCAAATAAGTCCAACCCAAGGAAAACATAATACCAGCACTAAAATAAAACAAGTTGTGTTAGTGTTATAATGAATAATAAAATACTAATAAACTAATTTAGCGTGAGTGTGGTTAGCTTTTACCTTCTTGTCGGCTATAATCAACGACTCGACTTCTGGTCTATTTAACTTCCACGTGCAAAACCTGTAAGAATGTTAGAAATGAAAAAATTAAATGATTCACTTTTTATTTAATGAGCCTGTTGTTGAATGAAGAGATCGAGTATACAGAGAATGAGAGAACCAGTAAACCTGAATCCAAATCGGAGTTACAGCATGTAATTACAGGGAAGAAGGTGGTGATCAAATGTGTCATGAAATGGTTTCTGGTCGTTTCTGATTAAAGCCAAGGATGAGCAGATCTGCCGTGAAGATGGATTGTGATTATGAATTCATGCCTGGTGGTATTATTGAGACGGTGGTGCTATGGATTTAAAGAACTGTTCGATCGATTATGAAGATTTGGTGTTGCTGTTAGATGTATGTGTAGGAACGCAGAGAAGGAGAACCTGAAATTGGCCTGAGAATCTTCGGAAATTAAACAGAACTCTGTCGTGAATCAGTTCAAGACTTCAAGTGAGTCGACTCAGCGGCTCGGGAATTCCTAACTAGGTGAGTTAGCCGACTCAGACAACTTGACCCCTGAGTAACAGCTGACCGTATGTATGACAATTGTTTCTAAGGCTAAGTCCTATGGGCTAGATATTTAGCTGCTAGATTGGTCATCCACGTCAGCTAGGGCAACCTCCTAAGTCCTATGGTATGGCGAATCTAGCAGCGAAACGCTGAATGGAACAACGCCCAAGGAAAACGCGGAACCGAACGTCCAAAAAGTGGTCCAAACCCTGAACGATTCAGCGTTTTGCGAATATTCCAGGGCATCAACGCTGAATGGAACAGCGTCCTGGGAAACGCTGAATAGTTCAAACGATGCCCAGAATATTCCCAAAACGCCGTTGAGATTGTTAGTGAGATATTGGTGTATTAAAGACCAATCATTCTTCTCTAGGAGAAGGTAATGAAAACCTAATTAAAACTTCAATTGAAGTCAGGGGCTACATTTATCGGAGAGAAGGTAGCTTGCTACCATTTTGATCCCATTTCTCCTTGTAGTTGTACTAGATACACTACAATTGGTATCCGAACTCCATCCTGGAACCTCCAGCCATGACACCAAAGAAAAACTTCAAGAGATTTCCACAATTGTTACTCAACACACGATTCAATCTCGGAGATGAAGGCGAGATTCTATCTTTGGGTGACAAGATGAATCTTCTTATTAATTTGATTCAATCATCTCATTCTATACCTCCAGACCCTTCTGGATCGGCGATTCCTCGACAAAATCTGGATGATCATCATACCGACTTCCATGAGCTGATTCACCAATTCACCAACACTGACTCTCGTAAGTTTACTCGTACTCCTAAGGTCGATTTCCCATGTTTTAATGGTACTAATCCTCGTGGTTGGGTCCTTAAATGTGAAAGGTATTTTAATTTGAATCGATTTCCTGATGATAAGCGTGTTGATATGGCTGCCATACATTTTGATTCATCAGTAGATTCATGGTTCTTAAACATGATATTTGTGCTAGATTTGAAGATATTGCTCAGGACAACTATGTAGGTAGTTTCAATAAGGTCAACCAAACTACCATTGTAGAGGATTACTATGATCTCTGGGAACATTATAAAAGCTTTATGGTAACCAACAATCCTTATTTGCCTGAGAGTTATTATACATTAAGCTTTATTAGTGGGTTAAAAGAAGAGATTCATAGCTTTTTATTTGGCTAGGCTGCAGCAAGCTTCTCTTCAACACCAGCCAAAACAAACTAAATCAGTCTCTAGACCATTTACACCTTCACCACTCTCGGTGTCCCACCCACCATCTACCATCAAACCTTTTTTCTCTACATCCTCTACCCTTACTAAGAACAATACATTTTCATCATCCCTAATTGTAACTCACCCTCCTACTCCCACAAGAACCTCACCAGAAAAAATTCTCTCCCACCTGTTAAACGACTCACCCATGCACAAATGAAAGTTAGGAAAGACAAAGGACTTTGTTATAACTGTGATGAGTTTTACAGACAAGGCCATAAATGTAAAACTCAACAGATGTTCATGTTAATTGTTGATGATGATGTGGAGGACCACAGGGTCATATCTCTCTGAAGAACTCTCCGAAGCATCTCCTTGACTTGATTCTACTATTGAGATTTCCTTACATGCCTTGGGGGAATATTGATCGAGACACTATTAGAATTCATGGTCATCTTAACAAGCATCTGTGGTTGTTCTTATTGACACATGCGGTACTCATAGTTTCATTGATCTTGCTCTCACCTCTAAACTAGGCCTTCATGTGTCCAATTGGTGAGATGCTTGTCCGTTGCTAATGGATATAACACTATCGGCAAGGGTATTTTCCATCACCTTAATCAGGAAATGCAAGGACATCAATTCTACGAAAGTTCTGAGATCCTCCTCTAGGTGGTTGTGATATTGTTTTGGGAGGTGGTTGGTTGCGCAAACTTGGTGATGTTACTTTTAACTTCCAGTCTCGGTATTTCTTTTGTACATCAAGGCACACCAATTACCCTTCAAGTACTTCTTCTAAACCTTCCTTGAGCCTTTTCAGTGCTTCTTCTCTTAAGAAATTTTTAAAGAGTAACACCCCTACACTCATTGACCAGTTTTTCTCCATTTCTACTACACCTATACTACCACCACCACCACCACCACCTGCAGTATCCACCCTTCAGGACGTTTTCCAGATGTTTTCACGGAACCTAAAGACTTCCTCCTTCTCGGTCACTTGACCATAAAATTCCCTCAAAGCCTGGTTTGACCCAACTTCTCAAAGACCATACAAATGCCCTTATGTTCATAAGTCTGTGGTCGAATCCTTAGTCTCTGAAATGCTCTCCTCTGGTGTGATACAACCCAGTCATAGCCCATTTGCTGCTCTTATTCTCCTTGTTAAGAAGAAGGATGGAACTTGGCGTTTTTGTATTGATTATCGTAAACTCAATGACATAACTGTTAAAGACAAATTTCCAATTCCACTTATCGAGGAATTACTTGATGAGTTGAATGGTTCTATGGTATTTTCAAAGATTGATCTTCGTTAAGCTACTACCAAATTCGAGTTTATGCACCCGACATTCACAAGACGGCTTTTCGCACCCATCATGGCCATTGTGAATTCAGAGTAATGCCTTTTGGGCTTACTAACGCTCCTGCAATTTTTCAGGCTCTAATGAATGAGGTATTTTAACCATATCTGCGTAAATTCGTGTTGGTCTTCTTTGACGATATCTTAGTTTACTGTCCATCCATGGAGGATCATATGGAACATTTACAGCTTACATTAGCTCTGCTAAGGAAGCACTCTCTGTTTGCCAAGTTATCCAAATGTGTTTTTGCTCAGCCACAGCTTGAGTACCTTGGCCACATTATCAATGTCAATGGTGTTGCCGCATACCCTGACAAAGTCGCATCCATGGTTCATTGGCTACAACCGCAAATACTGAAGCAACTCAGAGGGTTTTTAGGGCTTACAGGTTACTATCGCAAGTTCATCAAAAACTATGGAAATATCTGTAAACCTCTCACAGACCTACTCAAAAAGGATTCCTTTACATGGTCTGATGCTGCAACTCAAGCTTTCTCTGCCATCAAAACTGCTATGACTTCAGCACTAGTTTTGGCTTTACCAGAATTTTCTCAGCCATTCACCTTGGAGACTGATTCCTGTTCCATAGGGATTGGTGTTGTACTAATGCAGAGTAGTAAACCAATTACCCTTTCTAAGAAAACCATTGGGTCCTAAGGCATTAACCTTGTCTACTTATGAAAAGAATTTTGGCCATAGTCATGGCTGTTCAGAAGTGGGAGCATTACCGGCGTGCAAGAAACAATTCATCATAAACACTGATCATCAGAGTTTGAAGTACCTCATGGATCAGAAGTTATCAACTGCCTTGCAGCAGAAATGGTTAGTCAAATTAATGGGTCTTGACTATGTTATTAAATACAAAAAAATTTCAGAGAATCAGGTTGTTGATGCCTTGTCCAGGTTTCCCTCTGCTTCTTGTTCATCGTTGTCAGTATCTCAACCTCAGTGGGTACAAGACATTATCTCCATCTATGAATCAGACTCCACTGCACTTCAACTTATTACTCAACTGACTGTCTCTCCATCACAAGGCAACTATTCTTATGCACAAGGCATCTTGAGGTTCAAAGGGAGACCTTACATTGGCTCAGGTACTGACCCAAGATCTTCTATATTACATTCCTTACATGCATCAGCAGTTGGGGGACATTCTGGCATCCATGGCACCTACCACAGAGCTAGAACTTCATTTTTTTGGCCCAACATTAAGACTGATATTATCAAGCTTGTAACATCCTGTGATGTGTGCCAATGCAACAAGGGAGATAACTCTTTTCCAGGGGGCCTACTCCAACCACTTCCCATACCTGATACTGCTTGGCAACACATATCCTTAGATTTTATAGAAGGCCTTCCAATGTCATTTAAAAAGAATGTCATATTAGTGGTTGTAGACAGATTGACAAAGTATAGACACTTCATTCCTCTTGACCATCCATTCACTGCCATGACAGTTGCTAAGGAGTTTCTTTCTCATGTGTTTAAACTTCATGGCCTTCCTAGTTCAATTGTGAGTGACAGAGATAAGATTTTCATTAGCCATTAAGCAAGCTCGTTCAAATCATTGGGAACCACCACAAGCTTCGGTTCTACCTACCATCCTCAAACCGATGGGAAAAGGCGAAAGAACTAATGCATGTGTGGAGCGGTACTTGAGGTGCATGACAAGTTCTCACCCCAAACTATGGCTGCACTGGTTGGATTTAGCTGAGTGGTGGTTTAACACCAATTACCACTCTAGCCTCAAGATGTCACCCTGTCAGGCATTATATGGATATACTCCTCTACATCTGGTTTTTCCAATTCCCTCTTCTACTTCTGTTGCTACTGTGGAGAATTATTTGCAGGAAAGAGACATTATGTTACAACTGTTGAAGGAAGAACTGTCCAAGGCACAAAGTAGAATGAAATTTTTTGCAGATAAAAAGAGGTCTGACAGAAACTTTGAAGTGGGTGACTTAGTTTTCTTGAAGCTACAGCCTTATAGGCAAACATCAGTTGATGTGAGAAAGAACTTCAAGCTCCCAGCTAAGTACTTTGGGCCTTTTGAAGTCTTACAAAGAATTGGAGTTGTTGCCTATAAACTGAAGCTCCCTGTGGGGTCCAAAATTCATCCAGTCTTTCATGTCTCACAACTGAAGAAGAAGATAGGATTGCAAGTTGTGCTCAAATTCCCCTAGTGGACCATGCAGGTCAGTTTGTCGTTGAACCCATTGCTGTTTTGGGCACTAGAGTTACTGTCAGGGAAACATCTCAAATTCCACAAGTCTTGGTACAATGGTGCAACTCAGACCCGGCTGACTCAACATGGGAGGATGCTGCTCATATTCAAGCTCGGTTCAGACTTCATCCTTGAGGACAAGGATCTCTAAATGGGAGGGGCAGTGTCATGTACCATACGGTTTAGTATGCATACTCTATATTCTAAATTAGCTGTTAGGGGGGTGCAGTTAACCAATTATTGGGTGTACTCATCCTTAAGTCATTTCCTCGAGTTCTGTAATGAGTAGATGAGTTACTAGACGTTGAGATTTTTAGTGAGATATTGGTGTATTAAAGACCAATCATTCTTCTCCTGAGAAGGTAATGAAAACCTAATTAAAACTTCAATTGAAGTACAGGCTCTGTTTATCAGAGAGAAGGTAGCTTGCTACCATTTTGATCCCATTTCTCCTTGTAGTTGTACTAGATACACTACGAACTGCGAGCACTTGCTAGGAGAGAGAAGTAGACGGAAATAGTGTTAACTTTTTTCTCACAATTATTTTTTGATTTGAAACACTTTTTGGCCAATCTAGCAGTTCAATCTAGCCCATAGGACTTAGCCTAACTTTACCGTGGCGGAATATCCCGGCGACTGAGGTGATTTTACCAGTGACCGGTAGCGACTTTCTGGTCGGATTCCGGTAACGGCAAATAAAATTCCGTCGAGCACTTTTGCACATATTTTTGTATGATTATTTTTCATGTGCTTGAAAATTAAACTTGGAATTGGCCGATGATTTGGACTTGTATTTGGAAATTGACAAGAACTTGGAACGTAAGCTATTATGGGACAAGGATTATTTTCCTATGTGGATTACATGCTATGTGAATTGGAGTTCAAGTTTGCAAGGATTAGAGGAAGTAATATAGTATGCAAAATCTCAATAAGTTTTTATTTTTACTTTTTAATTATTAATATTGTGTGAACTCTAAACTATGAGTAGCTGACTTTTAGTTGATCTAGGATGAATTCCTAGTTCTTGACGTGATTTAAGTTATTATTTTGATTCTCTCTTGAAGTTTTTCTTATGATTATCGATTATTTTCACTAATATTAATGTTTATGATTGTTTGATAGGTTGTTTATAGTGCACACTAAATCTAAATCTCGTAGAAGTTAAGGGATAAATAAGCATTTTTCTTGACTCTCTACACAAGTAGAAGCACGAGATCTTGCAGAGGGATTCTGTGGAGCAATTGTGTGTGAAAACAATATTAGCAAGTAGAATAAATTTATAAATCTTAATGTGTTTGACTAAATTACATCTTGAGTGATCTACTATTAGGTGGTTTAGATAAATAGAATTCGGTAAGCGAGAACTTCTGTATCCGATGAGACAAGGAACTTAGGGGTTGGCGTTGATCTAGTTGTTTTACCTACGATTGGTGGTAATTTGTGACTAATAAAAAGTGGATAAAAACATATTGAACCATTGTTTCGTAATGAAGAACGATTCTTTGATCTTAATTCTCTTAGTGAACTTATTTTAATTTTTATTTACTTTCTTTTGTATTTTAAAATCTAAAACAAGAACCTCTTTTAACATTTATAAAACAACTAAAACCTTCAACTTCTCGTGGGAACGAACTTGACTATATTAATTGTTAACCGAACCAACTAAGGTCGTTATCCTAGACAAGGTCACTGAGTAGGCTGGTTTGGCTGTTGTACTCATTGGAACTTAGGGGTGGGACTTGGGTTGGTTGGGCGGGTTAGAAGGCTTGGTCAAGGCAAACCCGAGCTAGGAATCCTTTGCTCAGATTGCCCATCGAACCCGTGGAACCCATGGAGTATTGCCCAAGTCCGCCCAAGTTATGTTCCTTGGGTTCTTCGGGTTCCTCAGGTTGGCCCAAGTTTCTCTAGACATGCGAGTTTGTTAATATGATAATACCAAATTTTAGATCTTATAAGATTTAATTGCTACATTTATCATAAATTTCCAATTAATTGAAGATTATTTCCAATAATGTAATTTTTTTCATATTGAATGATTAATGAGGTAGATATAATTTATATTTTCATTATTAAATTTGGAAATAATATCTAAAATTATTTTAAATAAATGATGATACCAATTATAAAAATAGTTTTATATAACAATATCTTAGTTCTTCGGGTTGGGCGGATTGCTCGGGTTTATAAAACCTATGCCCATGCTTGCCTAAATTTAACTCGGGTTTATAAAACCTATGCCCAAGCTTGCCCAAAGTTAAAATACGTTGCCCATGCCCGCCAACGTTCGGGTTGGGTATGGGTTGAGTGAGTTGTCGACCCAAGTCCCACCCCTATTGGAACTTGGAATCATTAAAGATACTAATTTAGAAATAGTCAACACCCTTAAAGAGATAATCTTAATTAAGCGAGAAAATCTTTAATTTTAAGTAATTTGGAAACATACCTCATGTCCCAATCTATCAAGATATCCCACGCAAAGCCCAAAATGGTGTTCACGATTGCAAAATCTTGATAACGAGGAAAGAATGGTTATTGCCATATTAAGGACATGCATGAATGCTGAACCATACAAAGGTCAAAAATTAGCCCAACAATAAATTTATTTGACATTAAAATATATAATTAAATATCAAAGTACCATAGCTATAACATATATACGTACCATTGAAGAATTGACGTCTTTCTTTTATGTTAGTGCAACCGACCCATATGCTTTGGATAAGCCGGTAAAAGAGAGGGATGCATGTCACAACGAGACAAGCAACACGTCTGAAATGGGCTTTGGGTCCGAACACAGATTCTTTGCACCCAGAAAGGTAAACCAAGGTGAATGTGGCCGCAACCATGTCTGATATCACCTATAATCCCCAAATTAATTTCACTAGCTTTTAGCACTAAAAAAGACAAAATAAATCACACACAAGCTTTTGTGTCTAACAAACACTAACTTGACCTCAAATACAGACACCACTCAAACACTTGTAACGCGGACGAATTGCACACACATTTCATCGAATTACTCGTTTGCAAAAATTTAATGTACCAGTCTAACTAAAGAAAACACTCATGTCTTAATAAGATTTAGGTTTTAACAACATGGGCTAAAAGTTAAGAGCCAGGAATCTCCAGGGTAATAAAGCAAATTTTTGGGCGCCATGATTTATTTTTGTGGGACCATTAAGTTATTGGATAGCCATTGTTTAGGGATAATGGATGATCTAGTAAGAGCAAATGATTAAATGTTATTACTTTCTTTTTTAATTTAAATTTAACATTTTTTCTTTTCTTTTCAAAATTTTTCATTTTAATTTTTATCTTCTTTCATTATATAAGAAAGTAAGAAATGAAAAAATAAGTCGAAATTTTAATCAAAGGAACATTATCATGTTCCATTAAGTCGAATTTTTTTCCTTCTAACCAGATTTTTCTCTGAAAACCTATATTTTGAGTTCGATTACATCGCAACTTTTTTCTCTTCTCTGAAAACTTATATATTGTGTTCGGTTATGTCGCATATTTTCTCCTAATCCAAACTTTCCTCTGAAAACAGATATATTGAGTTCGGTTATGTCGTAATTTTTTCTCCTAAACTCACTCTTGTTTTTCCTTATTTTTTAAACCGAAAGTTTGGCTACAAAACGGTGGACCCGACTAAATCGAACATTACTCTGCCTACCCCATAATAAAGAACGCGCAATTGGGGATACTTATATTAATTGGGGGATATGATAATAAAACAAAATAGGGTCATTTTGAAGTAATTTTCAAAACCCTTTATCCATATATTTCTATTATTCCTAAAATTCCCTTATATTTTAATATTTTAATATTTATCAAATTTATCAAATATTTTATTTTTAATAAAAAATATTTTTCAAAAAAAATAATTTTATATTAATTTTTTAATAAAAAATTAATATTTTCTTAACAAAAAATTATTTTCATAAAAACTAATTTTTAATATAAAAATAAATTTTTTTTCTTAAAAAATTATTTTCATAAAAAAGAAAACTGTATTTTTTAATAAAAGTTAATAATTTTTAATTTCTTTTTTTGTATTTTATGATAATTTTTATTGTTTTTTTTTAAATCAAGTTTTAATCTTTTCTTTTGAGAAAAATTAATTTAAAACAAAATTAAATAAAAAAGAAACAGAAAAGTTAAAAAATAATAATAAAAAAGTTTGAAAAAAGAAAGTTAAAAAAATAAAAAAATAATTATTTAATATTTGAAAGGGTAACTTTGACTATTTACAATTTTAGGACACCCCTTAGCAAGATACTAAGGATGGGAATAGTTTTTCATATCCCCCAATTGTGAATTCATAATAAAAGTTTGGTTGCCTGTCTTGAAATTTTGATAGCCGAACAAAGCAAAAACTTAATTAAGTCGAACTACATTTTTGGATAAGTTCGGCTACCTGTTCTTCAAATCTTCTAGTTGAACGTGTTTGACATACATTAAATCAAGCTATAAAATTTATCATTTTCCAGAAAAATTTTGGTCAATTCAAGTAACAAAAAACTAAATTTAAAATATCCCCGAATAGGTTGAAGGTTCGGATCAAAAAAAGAGAAAAAAATTCCAAAACTCTTCTTCTTCTCTCTCAATAATTTAATTTTTAAAAAGAAAACCCAACTTATTGATTTAATCTCACACTAATAATTAATAATTTAACCTAATGATTCAACTAAACATTACACTAATTTAATATAAAAGGACATTTTAGACGAATAATTGGATAAAGGGCGTTTCAATTTACTTGTAAATGTCCTACTCATAGCCCCCTCCAAAATGGATTGTTCCCAAAATAATTAGAGACTTGTCGGGCCCAACAGGAGAAAAGGTAAGTCCTGGCGGTAGTTGTTAGAATATCACACGGAGCTTAAAGCATTACCGAAGTTACTTGTGTTACCTGGCAAATCTTTTTTACAAATAGGATTATGCTTAGTTTTAGCTTTTGCGCTAGAAATGATTCCAATGCAAAAGAAATGGACAAGGATTTTTTTTTAAGGATGTTTAGCTCTGGTGGGCAATACTAATGTGGGACTTAGTCATGTTTATCTAAAGACTAAAATGTCGTCAAAAAAACACAAAAGAATCTTTCATTTTCTTAGTCAAGGAGATTGAGTAAGGCACGCCGCTTTCTTCATGACAGCAAGAGCTCACTAGTAAAGATTTTTCCAATACTGCTTAAATACGAAAATGCTAGATAAAGATCATGCTACCTAGTGGCGAAAGCTAGTGGGGATATGAGTTGGGGAAGTGTAGCAGCTTCGGCTTAAATAGTAATATAAGTACTCTTAGAGGTTTAAAATAACATACCTTTGAAAGTGACGTCACCAAGCCAGTGAGGAAGATCTCACGAGTGTTCGGCACCTGTAATATTAAACAATAAAAGATATCATGTATTCTTTTTTTGTTTTACTAATGTTGTTTTGAAACTAATAGTAAAATTTAAATTTTGTGAGAATAACTTACCCTTCTGGGAATCAACACTGCCCAAATCGTTCGGAACAAACTTATCAAAGAGCTTTTGTGAAATAAGTACATGTAAACCACATACTCCAATGGTAACAGGTAAGTTATTGCCTGGTGGAAAATAGACAATAAACGATGATCATTTCGTTTCATTTCATAATAATTATATGACTAAGTGCAAGTATCAGCCGAAGTTACTAATGTTCTAGGATCTTACCGCTATAAGGATAGATCTTTCAAGCACGACATATAGAATCAAGCAAATCATATTGCTCACAAAGATCAACAACACCATCAAAGATGTATGGAGTGCTGTCATATGTTGATCACCTTCGAGACCTAGAACCTCACGGTACTCAACCTTATGCTGCTCAAAAATCCACTGAAGCACCGCCCACCCCAAAACCCCAAGCATCTGATAACAAAAAAATTCGCATAATAAAAGTGTCTGATGCCAAATCCCCAATGCAAAAACTTCAAACAAATAAGAGGGATACTTACAGCTGCCAGAGGTGGATAGAAAATAAAAAACATTTCGTGCGACACCTTCATAACCATGTTATCCTGAGGCCCAACAATAACAATCTGCACTAACATGAATGTTATGAGGCCCAAGATACAAAATTTGCAGTTACAAAAGAACCATCATTTGGGGCATACCCAAAAATTTTGGGGCCTATAGATAGGACAAAACCAGGATGTTAAATAGTGTTTCTGTAGTGCCCCTTATCTAGCCATTTTTATAATGGCAAAAAAGCCCTTATTATTTATATTTTTAAATTATTTTTAAATTAAAAAAATCTTTAATTTTAATTTTTTTTTAATATTTTTTTTAATTTTATTTATTTTAAAAATACTTTTTTTTTTAAGTTTTTTTATTTACGAACCTAAGTTTGGCTAACAATTGATATGCTGAACCTAAGTTTTTCTAAAACGTACGTAGGTTCGGCTGATAATATGTTAGCCGAACTTGTGTTCTGTGAAAACATGCCTAGGTTCGACAGATTCGATAAAAAAATAGGACATCTGAACTTAATATTATTCTTCATAAAGTGAAGTTCGGCTAACATCTTCGTGTTTAATTATCAGCCGAACTGATCATCGACACTTTCAGGATGGAAAAAAATGAGAAGTTCGGCTGATAATTTGATTTTATTGTTAGCCGAACTTTTCTCTATAATTGTCGTTAAAAAAAATTCCATGCAATAAGAAAAAAATAAATAAAAAAAATTCCAAAAAAAAAAAAAATAATAATAAAAAAATAAATATAATTAATATTAAAAATTAATTAAATAATCAAGGTTATCTAAGTAATTTAACCACTCATTAGACACCCCTTATCACCCCACACTAGTTAGGTCATCCATTTGTATGCCCCAAAATTTTTGGATATGCCCCAAATGATGGTTCTTACATAAGATACCAAATTTGAAGTAACATAAGAAAGTGCTCAGGAATGTTACGAGGCTAGTGGGAAGGACTGATAGAAGGAAAACGAAACGCCGCTAGTTGCAGAACGTGGTATTATTTGTGAGGCATATTTGCATAACCAAATTATGAACCAAAATACAATTGCATAAACTTTTATTCATCTTTTTTGGGGGTTCTATAATTCGTTAGGCACCCTTTTTATTGTTGGAATAATATTTTTAGTCATAAACAACCTACGTTTCAGAAAAATAAATACTATCACAGTCTCAATATTGCTTGAAATACGCCCAATTGGCAAAGCGTAAGTATCATTTTTCCTGAAACGGGGAGAAAATATCACATTTTCTGAAACGCCGCGAATGTATTTATTTTTCTGAAACGGCGCTAAAGTATCACTTTTCCTGAAACGAGGCGAAAATATCTCTTTTTTTAAAACGGGGCAAAAATATCACTTTTTCTGGAACGAAGCGAAAGTATCACTTTTTCTGAAACAGGGTGAACGTATCACTTTTTGTGAAACTGGGCGAAAGTATCAATTTTTCTGAAACGGGGCGAAAGCATCACTTTTTCTTAAACATAACGAAAGTATCACTTTTCAGGAAACGAGGCGAAAATATCACTTTTTTAGAAACCGGGCGAAAGTATCACTTTTTCTGAAACGGAGTGAAAGTATCAATTTTCTGAAACGGGGCGAAAATATATTTTTTAGACACGTGGTGGAAGTATCACTTTTTCTGAAACGGAGTAGAAGTATCACTTTTTCTGAAACGGGGCGAAAATATCTTTTTTTCTGGAACGAAAAGTATCACTTTTTTTGAAACGGAGTGAAAGTATCAATTTTCTGGAACGGGGCAAAAATATAACTTAATCTGAAACGGAGGGAAGTATCAATTTTTCTGAAACGAGCGTAAGTACGACTTTTTCTGAAACGGGACAAAAGTATCACTTTTTTTGACATGGGGTGAAACTATCATTTTTTCTGGAACAAGGACGAAAATATCATTATCACTTTTTCTGGAATGGGGCGAAAGTATCACTTTTTCAGAAACAGAGTGAAAGTATCAATTTTCTGAAACGGGGCGAAAATAAATTTTTCTGACACGCCGTGGAAGTATCACTTAATTTGAAACGCGGCGAAAATATCATTTTTCTGGAACGGGGCGAAAGTATCACTTTTCTGAAACGAAGTGAAAGTATCAATTTTCTGAAACGGGGCGAAAATAAATTTTTCTGACACGGGGTGGACGTATCACTTTTTCTGAAACGAAGCGAAAATATCACTTTTTCTGGAACGGGGCGAAATTATCACTTTTTCTGAAACGAAGTGAAAGTATCAATTTTCTGAAACCTTGCAAAAATATAAGTTTTTCTAAAACGGAGGGAAGTATCAATTTTTCTGAAACGGGCGTAATTACGATTTTTTCTGAAAAGGGGCGAAAGTATCACTTTTTCTAAAACTAGGCAAAAGTATCACTTTTTCTGACAGGGTGAAAGTATCATTTTTTCTGAAACAATGACGAAAATATCATTTTCCTGACACATGACGAAAGTAGCACTTTTTCTGGAACATGGCGAAAGTATCACATTTCTTGACGCGGGGTGGAAGTATGGTTTTTTTCTAATGAAAGTATTGTTTTTGCCGACACTTGGGGGAAGTATCACTTTTCCTGACACGAAATTTAAGCGTCACTTTTCCTGATTGCATAATGACTATATATTCCATTTTCGAAGATTATTGAGTTTCAGAAAGCTATAATAGAAGGAAAAAAATGGAAAGTATTACAGGTGAGTAAGAAAAAATATTATACACAAGGATTTATGTGAAAAAGACCTCATCAAAAGAGACCCCACTAAATGGGAGGGGCATTTTCGGTTTTTTCAAGTCCCAACTACCCGATCATTTTTCAATCTTTTTATCAAATGGTAAGGGAGACGTTGATTGTTT
The DNA here is from genome assembly GCA_023531295.1 of Papaver armeniacum. Classification (NCBI taxonomy): domain Eukaryota; kingdom Viridiplantae; phylum Streptophyta; class Magnoliopsida; order Ranunculales; family Papaveraceae; genus Papaver; species Papaver armeniacum. The sequence goes on from JAJJWW010012678.1 coordinate 56,170, forward strand.
AGCAATCATTTGACACCCTATAGCTTTTGGAATTTACAAATTTGGTGATGGGTGGTACCTGGTGGTCCACTATCCAAAAGAATTGATCCTTGTCTCCTGGATACATGTCACGGGGAGAATATGACATTTATCCATTAGCATTTAGTGAAATTTTGATTTAACTTATTTTTGTGTGTGCTTCTCTTTTTTTTTTTTTTTTTAATTATTCGATGAGATCTAGCTCAATCAATAATTCAATGTTATGAATTTCATAATAGATTGTGTGCATTTGCATTGAGTGAACGGAACAGTCAAATACACAAAGAGAGAAAAATCATTGAAATCCCGATAAATGCAGAGAATGGTACCTTATATTATCTTTCCGCTGAAATTACTTGGTCCTTTTCTGTACCTCTTCAAAACATGAAAGACGTCTACGAATTATGAACTGCATTTATAATAATCAAAAAGACATTCAGATCTATTTGTTTAATATAGCACACATAAAGTAATTCAAGAAATTGAGTATCAAAGAGAGAGGAAAACATCAATCACATCACTATTCAACGTTTAGTAAATAAATATTTAATGAATCAATTGATTGTAGCATGTGTCGCGTTTCATGTATCAATTGGATAGAAATAAACCATAAATATCCACATGTTTTAAGATCTAAAATAAGCTTTTCATGTAGTATCAACTTAAGTTTGTATCAGCATCAATAAATGCAGCGATTGAAGAAAGGAATCATTACCCACCACGATGTAGTAACAATGATGACGAACGAACTTGGAATTCCTTCTACTCTTCTAGGCTCTACCAAAATATTAGTACCCAAACGCGGAATACACAGCTTCCAGGATTTTAATGGAGAAATTAAAGATGATTACGGAGAAGAAGAAGAAAACTAAATCTAGATTATTTTATTGTTTCAACGGAAGAAAAGAATAGAGATGGTGGCGATGGAACTTTCAGGTCTACTAGTCTAGTACTGGATTGACAAGGCAGTTAAGCGTGCGTCTTTTCTTCTTTTTTTGTCTTATAGTGACGCCTCTTTTTTCCCTCACTAAAACGTCCACTAGGATTAGAGGGGGCTGATCCCATGGGACCGCACTACTAATTGAAATACGTGATCAGGTGGTTGGTATGGAGATGTAGATTATTCCCCAATGATTTGGCACCCTGAATAGTGCGGCCACACTTTGGGATTAGATTTGGCGACATGTGGTGGGCCATGGCTCAACATAAGCCAAAAAAGTCGCTTTCCAACGAAAAGAATCTCTGCAATGAAATGGATAGTGGATACACCTCACTTCTTCGCCCCAAATTTGTTAACAAACTGTCTCCTCACGAATCTTTACATGGTTAGGCCAAAAATACCCCCACTAGTTTTATGAAAGACAAATCCCACTCTCATGTGAGGGGTTGTTTTTTTTTGGGCGATTTGTCTAGAACGATTGTTTCCGCAAACGGAATTGTTAGCATATTGTTGACCCCCAAGCATCTAAAACTTTGAATTAATACAAAATTGGTCAAAAAGACCAAAATCAATAATTCCTAGGTGACAAAGACACAGGTTTTTGATCTTGTTAAAAAGATAACTTGTTCAAAAATTAAAAAGATCTTTATTTAAATGGACAAAAATTTAAAAATAGGCGGGGATGAACCAGGTTTCATCCCGTGGTCCATTTTCTTATTTTTATTTTACGGGGATGCATCCAGGTTCATCCTTTTTATTTTTTAAGTATAAGCCATGATGAATCCAGTTTCATCCTTGCTATTTTTTTTTTGGCTATTTCACCCGTACTTTTTTTTACTCGTCCATTTGAACCGTGTTTTAAATTTTTTTGGACAAATGACCCATTTTCTCTTGAATTAAAGGCGAATGTGGTTGGTTTTTTTTTTTTGATCGCCGTTAATTTTATTATTCAAAATTTAATCATTTATTGTTTTATTTTCATACTCAATCGCAATGTGGCTCTTGGATCGGGTTTTCGGAAAGATTGGTGCTAAGAGTGCGCATTTGGGAATTCGTGTTAGCGGTAGTGGAGGTTTCTGGGTACTGGAAAAAAATTTCCTATGAGTAAATAGATGGCGGGTCTAGTGGAATTTCTAAAGATTGAGTCTAGTGGAGGTTTTCGGGTACAAGAAAATTATTTGGCTATCCGCATTCCTCGAATTAATGTTTTGCAATTCTACAAAATTTTGTTTGAAATTCGACCCACTTCTAAGATTTTATGAGAAATTAAGAAGGAATCGATCGATCCATCTTTTTTTTTTTATCCTTGTTGGGCGACCGAGCGAAGCGAGGGAGGGAGGACCTATATGGTTATTTTTTTTGTAAAATGTAAACGATCAGTCGATACAAATATATTGGAGATGGTCCGGGCCGAAAAACTAAAAATGCCCCTCTGAATTAAATTTTTCTTTTTTTTTTCTTTAGACATTTTTGTAAATAAACCGAAAAGGAAAGGCAAATAGGTATTAGATATTTTTGTAAATAAATCAAAGAAGAAGGGTAAATAGGTATAAGAGTCAAATTGTATTATAATTCCTTATGTATCATATCTTTTAGGGGTATAATTGGCAAGCAAACTAGAACATAACATATCTAAAAATCCATGTCTTTGAATTTTATAAATTTTATCTCGTTGAAAAGATTTTAAAGAGATCTACACAAAATAATAATATCAAATTTAGAGTTTTTACGAAAAATTCGGAAATATTTATCATTTTAGGTACAATTTTCAAAAGAACTTTCAAAAGTTGATTTCTTGGTCATTATGCTGCCCACTACAAAGGATACATAACACATTATGTAGCCATAATTTTTCATTTCATTAGTACAAAACAAAGCTAGGATAAGTTAGCCTGTGTTAGTGGTGGTCAGGATTTGTCCAGACAAAGATAAATCAAGGGATGTGGTTCTCCTGACCACCCCTACAACTCGCACGCGTGGCATTAATTCGAATATTATGAATGAAAAATGAATATCCAAGTCAAGATATGGATTTTTAAAAATTATAACGTGGAGGTTCGAACTCATGACCTATTGTGTCATAAGAGTGGCCTCTAACCAGTGTTCCACCTTTGTTGGAATTAATAGAAAATATAAATCAACGGTGGTGGTTTGTTCAACTTAAATATTATAATTGCTTTATTAATTAGTGTTTCACTGATTGCACATAATAAATAATCTATTCATTATAAAGTGTTTTATTAATTAGTGTTTCACTTATTGCTCATAATAAATGACTAATCATTTTTTAATTATAGATGTTTTCGTAATTAATTCTAATATTTATTTCTATTAATAAGTAATTTTGATAAATAATATCAATAGACATTTTTGGCGACAATGAGTAGTTGAAGAGTTGGAGGCCGAAAGATTAGTGGTGGTTAAGGGCGGCGCCAAGCACAATTATATTTATTTTTGTTTTTTTTATCACAAAATGGGATACAAAGTCCATTTTTCACATGTATCCGACTTGCCAAGAGTTTTTTCTCCCTCTTTCTTCAAAATCCTGGCTCCACCCCTGATTTGTGGTGGAAGAAGTAGTGACGGTGAGTGTTGGTGAGTAGTGATGGACAATATTAATTTTATGTTGTCGTTACAACATCGATAACATTGTCGTGTGGAAGATGTGGTTGGTTGTTTTTTAATCAAAAAAGAATATATACACGGAAAAAAATAAATGAAACTAATCAATTGACGACATTTTGTTCAATCTAAACCTCATACATGGCATTTGTGATTGAAAATTAGAATTGCGTCCAACAACTTACATGGGGTGGGCGGCAGTGATGGTGGCAATGATGGAGTCAAAAATTGACATTGAGGAGGCCTACTTTTAAAAAAAAAAAGAACAAAAGCATGTAAACTTTGGTGGACTAAACCATAAATATATATGGACAAAGTACTATTTATAAAATAAAATAAAAAAATTATGTAGTTATTAAAAATTTAAGAGGTTAGAGCCAGGTTAGTCAGACATGGGCTTGAGCTTGGAGCAACCATGCGACCGGATCCGAGCCCGTCCACTCCAAACCGTTGAGATCTCTCTCATCCACATCCTACGGTCGCTACAGCCGCCTCATCAACCCTCGATGTACTCGTGCAACACCAGATCGCTCCAAAAACCGGCTACCTCTCTCAGCGTTAAGATCTTCTCCAACCAATCCGACCGCCGGGCTCCCGGGCCTCATCTCGTAGCTTGATGTTCATGCCTCACAGCAAAATCCCTAACCCTATACTACCCACTCGACCAACCCTATTCTCAACTTCATTTTCTGTCTTAATTCTCCTCCCTCACCCCGACACACGCAAAGCGAGCTGCAAAACCCTCCGCCACCATCTCTCCCTTCTCCTCTTATCGCATCCCACCTCCTCACGGCCCACCCAACTACCACACCTACTCCATCACTCTTCACCGAGTTATCTTTCTCTTAGCTTCTCAAGACCCTAGAAGCTAGTTTAAAGATAACTAGAAGTTAGTGGCTTGTTCACCTAATCAAACCAAGAGGTTCGAGACGACTAGGCAGAGGAAAGACGATTGAGTATGGGTTGTGTTTTTTTCAATTATTTTCACTTTTTAAAGAAATTAGGGTTTGGTTGAATTGCATGTATAAATAGAGGAGTAGAGAGTGAAATTAGTTACGCCTGGATTAGCCAGTGCAGTCAATTAGGTTTAATTTTGTGTATTTTGTTATTTCATCATGTTTTAGTTTAATTCTGCTAGGGTTTCAATGAAACCCTAATTCAAGGTTGTGTTTAAACTCAGTTGAAATGTTCTTGCATGCTTAATATTATTAGATAACTTCAATTCTAACACCTCAATGTTTTTCTCTCACAATGCATGCCAAGTATGCATTGTAGTTAGGTTATATCTATGTTGAGTGTGTTGCAGCTTTTTGTTTTCTATTATTAAATGCTAATTCCTTTGATTAGTTATACTTGATTAGATAACTAATGCTCCGGGTTAGTACCTCCTTTGGTATTTTGAAGTTTTACATGGAGAAACTCCTTAGTTAAGTGGCGAAATTGACACATCGCCCTTAGCCTACTATAGGAACAAGACATTTGACTTAGTTAAAGCACAATAGAGGTTAGTGGTGGATTTGCAGCCCTAGTATCACCCTTTATCTCATTAATTTTAGTTTAGGATTACATTTCACTACTTCAGCCTGTATCGGCAAAAACCCCCCGTTGTCACTTTGGTTATTTCATTTAGGGCTTCCGGTTTAGAAAGCCCTTAGATCACATCAGCACCCTCGTCTCTGTGGATCGACCCGCACTTGCCGCGTCTCCGATAGACGCCGTGCACTTGCGGTATAACCCGTAGGCTCAAATATAAACATCTTTAGAGGCCACCAAGTTTTTGGCGCCATTCCGGACTTGGCGCGATGCCTTCCGGGATATTGGCTCGCTTTTATCGATTTCCATCCTATCCTGTATATATTCATTTACATTTTTTTGCTTATAACCCTGTGTTAGTATAGTATGGTTGTTATAGCTGTTTGTTTTTGCTCCCTGTTAAGTTTTCTATTTACGTTTCATCCCTGTTAGTGTAGTATAGCTGGTACTTCAATATAACTTAGGTTAATCACCTTGATTTTTGCTTTTAGCTTTGAAATTTTAGCATCATTGCCTTTGCTTTTGTACTTTGTGTTTAGCATTTAGTTTCTCATCTGTTACATTCTCCAGTAGACTCTTCTATAACTTGCATCTTCACCGTAATCTTACTGTTATTTTTGTTGGTTTTGCTTTCTTGTTAACCATCCGATAGTGCCCCGCACTTTGTTGTTATCTTATTTTTCGTGGCTTAGTTTTCAGCTCGGGCATAAGCTCGAGCTCGCTATAGCTCTCGTGCACTTGAGCGCTAATCAACCTCCTCTCGAGCCTACAATGCACTGTGAGCTGTTGAGCAAAGTGCAATTCGGGCACCCAAACGTGTCTTTGTGCAAGTGGTAACTCGAGCCAAGGTGCATGAATGGAAGTGCTTCTTTGTGCTTGTCTTGCGCCGGTGAGCTCTTCGAGCGACCGAGCTACTCAAAGAACCAAAGAAAGGAAGTCAAGGAGTACGAGTAACTTGAGGTTAGCTGTAATTGAACCTTGTATTAACATGTGAATAAGACTCCTAGCATGCTCCTTCCCGGCTCTCTATACAAACCCCGAGCATAAGCTTGTGAGCCAACTTGTCCGTGTAACTGTGCGACCTGGCTGCAACCCTACTTACTTGGCTGATTTGCATTGGTCAGAGCCTGTGATTGTATGCAAACCCTGAGTGTTGTGTTGTGTGGAACCTAAATCAAACCTAGCATGTTGTAAACAGTGATTTTTGTTCATTGGGTCATTGATCTTCTCGATTTGTGAATAGCTGTTGTTTTGCATGATAGAATAGCTGCAAAACCCATTGCATGCTACACCTGTATAGCCCTGCTATCTTGTGCTGCACTGTGCATTGCCAGGCCTGTAACTGCTATGTATGCTAAAAATTGCTGTGATTCTTTTGCTGCTGTGTAAGTTTGAGTTGTCAATTGGGGTTTGTGCCACCAGCTGTGCAGACTGGCCGATTGCAAGAGATTTGCCAATCTCGCACAAAATAAACCTTCAAACACACATACACTAGGCTTCCCATAAACCAAACCAACCTGGGCTGTACATTTTGAGGCCCACTGAGCACTGAGCTTGCATATAATCTGGGCTCTGCTCCTTTGTGCAAAACTAAAGCGTTCAGCCCACACCAGTTTGGGCTAACTCAACCCAACTTTGGGCTGCTAAGCTCATCTGCTAACTGGGCTAACTTTTTGGGCTCTGTCCCAACCAGCCTGGCTTTGCACAACTAACTGGTAGTGCATTAGCACACAACCTAGGCTTTGAACACAATTCTTTGGGCTTCCACAAAAACCAAGCAATAAGCCCACAACAAACCAAAACCCAACAAAACCAAATCCTATAAACCAAACTTTTCCCACATAAACCAAATGAAACCCAATAAACCAAAGAAGCCCACAAAAACCAAACTGAATCCCACTAAAACCAAAATCAAATCCCTATAAACCAAAGCCCACATAAACCAAACTAGTCTTTGAGAGCTAGACCATGTCAGGACTTTGGTCTGCAACTGGGGATTCAAACAAATCCCTTAGAGAGCTTGCTTACGGGCATCTTTCAAAGGATGAACACCCCACATACCATAGTGACTTTAGGGAATTTTATGGGCCTGCTTTCGGGCCCCGACCTCACATACCCTAATCATTATGATCACATACATCATCCACCACAGGTTGAAAATGAACAATTTTCTCATACCCGGTCATCACTTTTAGACCAATTAGAAGCTCGACTATCCGCTTTAGATAGGCAATACGCTTGGAAAAGCAACTGTTTAATCTAGTTTTTCTAGGCAATATGAAATGCATGCTTGCACCTTATGTGGTGGCTTAGACCACCTGCTGAATATTGTTATATTTTGCATGCTTTTAGACAAATCTAGGAAAACCATGATAATCAATGTATGCAGAAGTGTCTAGAAGTGACTATTGGGACCATAATCAACACTGCACACATGCATCATTCACCACAGTGGGGAGATGAACAATTTTATACTCCCCCAACTCCTAGTTTGCAATCAACAATGGAAACACTTATGGAGCAAAATGCTAGGCTTGAAATGAATGCAATGCATGACCATCCATATAACATTGATAATGAATTTCCTACTTGTTGCAAACTCTCCTTCCATTGAACAACAAAATAAAATTCTAGAATTGAATCAAAACCTTGAGCAAAGGTTTACGAGTTTAGAATTCAAAATGAGTCAAATCCTTGATGCACTAAATGAGGAAAGGAGGAATTTCAAGGTGAAATGAATGTTAGGGAAATGAATTCTTGCTATGATGATGATGATGATGATGAATATGAAGAGCATGTGTATTGTGAAAATGTAATAAAATCTTTAGGTTAAGAGACATTAGTGTCTCTTGTGAACCCTATGAATGATGCTTCTTCGATATTCATATATGTGATAATGATGTGGAACTGTGGAAATGTCTGTGAAATGAACATGATTTACCCTCTTCGACTTTAGGAAAGTGTGTGATGGTGCAAATGATTTTATACATGAACATAACGTAGATGTACCTAACCTCTCTCTTGAGTCACAATTGAAACTCCTTCACCCAACCTAGGTGTAGTTTGTCACAAAATTGCAAAACCAACTTTTAAAAATGCCTAACTTAGGCCTAGAGCTTTGTGCTTCCTAAGTCCTCTTGGACTATTTTGCATCAAAGTATAACACTCTTAAGGAGCCACAGTTGGAATGTGTATATACCTTTGTAATTAGCAAAACTCATTTCGAGTTAGACCTTTTGCATGATGTACCTTTAAAATTGCAAGATTTTGTGCTTTCAAACACACAGTTCACAAGTTTAGGTTTGGGGAAACTCATTCCCATTTGCAGTCTTACTTGCACTCTCATTTTATTTTTTTGTAAGGCTGTTAATGTGTGTACATATTTTCTTTTGGGTTGATCCTCAACTCTTTAGATTGTTAGTTTGTGGTGAATTTTCTTTGTATATATCAGTAGGACTTGTTAAAAATTTTCTTTTCTTGATTCGGTTGAGTCTTCTTGCACATATATTATGCTAATCCGATATGATCTCCGTTGAGAATATTGGATTCTAGCCTTGACGAATGAAGCTCAACCTCGCTCCTGCCGACATCCGGTAATCTCTTCCCTTTTATCTTTTAGGCATAGTTCTCGTGGTACGTGATTTTTTTAAATTTTCCTATCGTGACACATTGAGGACAATGTTTGATTTAGGTTTGGGGGTGCATTTGCATTTAGAGTTTTTAGTTTTTATTTTGCATTTAGAGTTTTTAGTCTTTTATTTTACCTTTTATTTTCAAAAAAAAAAAAAAAAAAAAAAAAAAAAAATCTAAAAATTCAAACTTTTGCAAATAAAAACCTCCAACTTTTAGAGATTTTAGAGTCACTAGCATGCTTCTAGCTATGTTTACATAGAATCTGACAGAAATAACAAAAAAGTTAAGTGCGGAAAAATAATAAAGGTTCCTTAGTTGATTAGAGCGTTAAAGTTGGATTTAACCATACTAGGAGGGCGAATTAGGTGATGTTTAGATATTCGGTAGTAGAATTGTGATCACCCACAGTGGAGACTACCCATTTACATCAAAGTGAGGCACCAACCTTCAATTTTTGCAACTTTCTAGAAAAGTTGTTAGAGTGTGTGTCACCTTACGTAAATTAGGGTAGGAATGGTGAGCTACCCAACCGCACCATTTCAGCACTACTTTTGATCTCTTGAGTGCAAAAACTTGGTAGGCCTCTAAAGATGTTTATATTTGAGCCTACGGGTTATACCAAGAAGTGCACGGCGTCTATCGGAGACAACGGCAAGTACGGGTCGATCCACAGAGACGAGGGGTGCTTTGATGTGATCTAAGGGCTTTCTAAACTGAGTTCTAAATGAAATAACCAGTGACAATAGGGGGTTTTGCCGATACGGCTGAAGTAGTGAAATGTAATAATCCTAAACTAAGGTAAACAGTGAGAAAAAGGGTGATACTAGGGCTGCAAATCCACCACTAACCTCTATTGTGCTTTCAACTAAGTCAAATGTCTTGTTCTATAGTAGCTAAGGGCGTGTGTCAATTACGCCACTTAACTAAGGAGTTTCTCCATGTAAAACTTCAAATACCGGCTAAGGGTACTAACCCCAGGCATTAGTTATCTAATCAAGTATAACTAATCAAAGGAATTAGCATTTAATAATAGAAACAAAAGGCTGCAACACACTCAACATAGATATAACCTAACTACAATGCATACTTGGCATGCATTGTGAGAGAAAAACATTGAGGTGTTAGAATTGAAGTTATCTAATAATATTAAGCATGCAAGAACATTTCAAGTAAAGGTTTAAACACAACCTGAATTAGGTTTCATTGAAACCTAGCGAGAATAAACTAAAACATGATGAAATAACAAAATACACAAAATTAAACCTAATTGACTACTTTGGCTAATCGGGCGTAACTAATTTCACTCTCTACTCCTCTATTTATACATGCAATTCAACCAACCCTAATTTCTTTAAAAAGTGAAAATAATTGAAAAAACACAACCCATACTCACCGAATCGCCTTTCCCTTCTGTCAGTCGCTCTCAGAACTCCTCTTGGTTTGATTAGGTGAACAACCCTAACTTCAGTTATCTTTAAACTAGCTTTAGGGTCTTGAGAAGCTAGAGAAAGATAACTCGAGGAAGAGTGATGGAGTAGGTGTGGTAGTTGGTGGTCTGTGGAGGGGTGATGGTGAAGAGGAGAAGGAGAGATGGTGGCGGAGGGTTTTACTGAGCTATACGTGTGTGTAGAGGTGAGGAGGAGAATAAGACAGAGAAAATGAAGTTGAGAATAGGGTTGGTCGAGTGGGTAGTATAGGGTTAGGGATTTTTCTTTGTGAGGCATGAACATCAAGCTTTGATGAGGCGATGGAGGCGGCGTCGGATTGGTTGGAGAAGATCTTAACACCGAGAGGTAGCCGGTTTTTGGAGCGATACGGTGTTGCGCGAGTACATCGAGGGTTGATGAAAGAGGGAGAATTGTATGGCGACCGTAGGATGTGGATGAGAGGATCTCAACGGTTTGGAGTGGAGGCCAGGCTCGGATCGGGTGCGGGTTGCTCCGGCTCAAGCCCATGTCTTCCTTGTTGGGTTACCAGGCGATTCGCGGCGGGCTTTGGCTATCTGCTCCATGGGCGCTTGACTCCAATTCTTCGCTCTTTGGGCTCCTCGGTTTCTTCGAGCTTTATTAATTACCTAAAAACACAAAATTAATTAATACAAATATTTATTCTTGAAAACCAGAAAACAGAATACGGGATAATCTCGATTCCTAAGCGCAAAGATGAGTAAAATGCCAATAAAAAGGTGTATAAATATGCACTATTTGGCACTCATCAAATACCCCCAACCCTGAATTTTACTTGTCCTCAAGTGAAACAGAAAATAAGAAATCCTAACTATACCCCTGTCGCAGGTCTCTCGAATGCATTTAGCGTGTGCACTAAGCCTTTAAACCCTAGGTGTCCCTAGTGGACGAGTTGTAGTCTCGTGAGGGTTTACCCAGGTGTACCCACAAAACCTTCTCCAACCCGAGTGTAAAGAGTCTCAAGCATCCTAGAAGCTATGAGGACATAGAGTTTACGCATGCTAGTAGCAGAAGTTAGAACTATTGAAAGAACGCATTTCATCTGAAGAGTTGAGCGAGAAGTAACCATACCATATGAAAGAAAATTCGGGTTCGATTGTGATCATAAGTCTCAACTTCTGCCTTACCATTAGGGTTTTATGATAATTGCACTCAAAAAGATCGCTTTTTAGTCTCTCATGTGTGCGAGCGGGAATAAAGAGAGAAATCCACACGTTGTAGGTAAGAAGGATAACCTTAGAAATAAAATCTGGAGACTCCACGGAGAGGTGTGGACAAAAGAATCTTTTCTGATGATCTCTAAGAAAGGAAATCAACCATTAGCAAGGGGTGTGAGTACTCACTTACCTTCTCACCCGATCGGCAATTAGTATCACTCTCTCATAAGAAACCATAGAAACGTCTTCAATCTTCGGTCTTCGGTCTTCAAATGTTGATGACGAACTTCTGAACTTTACAAAAACTTGACAAAATAATTTAATTTTTTTTTTTTTTTTTTTTTAAGTTACAATAAAACGATAAACTCGATTTTTACAAACTTCATTAATTCTCACCTATTTTCTTTCTTTTTCTTTGTTGCATAAAAACCTTGGACTATCTCAACTTTTCTTTCAATATTACGATTACACTCAGGTTCTTTGACGATGATGTGTTTCTATGGGTCTTGCGATTGATTGAGAGAGAGAATGATGCTAACTACAAATCGGTATTTAGAAGGAGTTTTCATCTTTAGACGTCACCCTCATGATTGACAAAAACTAGCACTCAAGAGATCAAAAGTAGTCTTTGAAAATGGTGCGAAGTTGGGTAGCTCACCATTCCTACCGGAATTTACGTAAGGTGACACACACTCTAACAGCTTTTCTAACAGCATTTGCATTTAGAGTTTTTATTTTTTATTTTGCATTTAGAGTTTTTAGTCTTTTATTTTACCTTTTATTTTCAAAAAAAAAAAAAAAAAAAATAAAAAAAAAAAAAAATTCAAACTTTTTGCAAAAAAAAAAAAACCTCCAACTTTTAGAGATTTTAGAGTCACTAGCATGCTTCTAGCTATGTTTACATAGAGAATCGTAGAAATAACAAAAAGTTAGAAGTCTTAGGAAAACATAATCGGGTTCCTTAGTTGATTAGAGCGTTAAAGTTGGATTTAACCATACCGGAGAGGCGAATTAGGTCTTTGTTTAGATATTCGGTAGAATTGTGATCACCCATAGTGGAGACTACCCATTTTACATCAAGTGAGGCACCAACCTTCAATTTTTTGCAACTTTCTAGAAAAGTTTGTTAGAGTGTGTCACCTTACGTAAATTCAGGGTAGGAATGGTGAGCTACCCAACTTCGCACCATTTTCAGACTACTTTTGATCTCTTGAGTGCTAGTTTTTGTCAATCATGAGGGTGACGTCTAAAGATGAAAACTCCTTCTAAATACCGGGTTGTAGTTAGCATCATTTCTCTCTCAATCGCCGAAGACCCATAGAAACACATCATCACAAAGAACCGGAGCGGAGAATCGAATATTGAAAGAAAAGTTGAGATAGTCAAGGTTTTTATACAACAAAGAAAAGAAAGAAAATAGGGTGAGAATTAATGAAGTTTGTAAAAATTGAGTTTATCGTTTTATTGTAACTTAAAAAAAAAAAAAAAAAAAAAAAAAATTATTAAATTATTTTGTAAAGTTCAGAAGTTCGTCATCAACATTTGAAGACCGAAGACCGAAGATTGAAGGCGTTTTATGGTTTCTTATGAGAGAGTGATACTAATTGCCGATCGGGTGAAGGCAAAAGTGAGTACTCACACCCCCTTGCTAATGGTTGATTTTCTTTCTTAGAGATCATCGGAAAAAGATTCTTTTGTCCACACCTCAATGAGTCTCCAGATTTTATTTCGGAAGGTTATCCTTCTTACCTACAACGTGTCCAGGATTTCTCTCTTTATTCCTGCCTGCACACATGAGAGACTAAAAAAGCGATCTTTTTGAGTGCAATTATCATAAAACCCTAATGGTAAGGCGAAGTTGAGACTTATGATCACAATCGAACCGAATTCTTTCATATGGTATGGTTACTTCTCGCTCACTCTTAAGGATGAGAATCGTTCTTCAATAGTTCTAACCACATTACTAGCATGCGAAACTCTATGTCCTCATAGCTTCTAGGATGCTTGAGACTCTTTACACTCTGAAGTTGGAGAAGGTTTTGTGGGTACACCTCACGGTAAACCCTCACGAGACTACAACTCGTCACTAGGGACACCTAGGGGTTTAAAGGCTTAGTGCATACGCTAAATGCATTCGAGAGACACAGCGACGGGGTATAGTTAGGATTTCTTATTTTGTTTCACTTGAGGACAAGTAAAATTCAGGTTTGGGGTATTTGATGAGTGCCAAATAGTGCATATTTATACACCTTTTTATTGGCATTTTACTCATCTTTTGCGCTTAGGAATCAGATATTATCCCAGATTCTGTGTTTTCTTGGTTTTCAAGAATAAATATTTGTATTAATTAATTTTGTGTTTTAGGTAATAAATAAAGCTCGAAGAAAGCGAGAGCCCAAGAGCGAAGAAGTGGAGTCAAGCGTCTATGGAGCGGATAGCCAAAGTTCACAAGCGGAATCGGTTGCAACCTGACAAGGAAGACATGGGCTTGAGTGGAGCAACCCGCGACCGGATCCGAGCCCGTCCACTCCAAACCGTTGAGATCTCTCTCATCCACATCCCTACGGTCCCATGCCCGCCTCATCAACCCTCGATGTACTCGCGCAACACCAGATCGCTCCAAAACCTGACTACCTCTCTCGGCCGTTAAGATCTTCTCAACCAATCCGACGCTCGCTCCATCGATCTCATCAAAGCTTGATGTTCATGCCTCACAGCAAAATCCCTAACCTATACTACCCACTCGACCAACCCTATTCTCAACTTCATTTTCTCTGTCTTATTCTCCTCCCTCACCCAAGACACACAGAGACGAGCTCTGAAAGCCCTCCGCCACCATCTCTCCTTCTCCTCTTCGTCACCATCACCCCCTCCTGACCACCAACTACCACACCTACTCCATCACTCTTCCTCAGTTATCTTTCTCTTAGCTTCTCAAGACCCTAGAAGCTAGTTTAAAGATAACTAGAAGTTAGGGTTGTTCACCTAATCAAACCAAAGAGGAGTTAAGAGCGACTAGACGGAAGGAAAGGCGATTCGGAGTATGGGTTGTGTTTTTTCAATTATTTTCACTTTTTAAAGAAATTAGGTTTGGTTGGTGCATGTATAAATAGAGGAGTAGAGTGAAATTAGTTACGCTGGATTAGCCTTGATGCGGTCAATTAGGTTTTAATTTTGTGTATTTTGTTATTTCATCATGTTTTAGTTTAATTCTGCTAGGGTTGAGATGAAATCCATAATCTGTTGATAATTGTAGTTTATATTTTGATAATTGTTCTTGATTGTGCTATATGGTTTAGGATATATAATCAGAATACCTTGCATTTTGCTTTCCGCGGTGCATACCATGTATGCATTGTGTAGTCAGGTTATCACTATGTAAATGTATTGCAATTCACACTTCATTATCATTATTGATCCCAGGACTAGTTGTACCTCGAGAAGACGGCTAGTGCTTAGGAGAAATACCCTAATTGTGATTAGATATCCATCTTAGGATAAGTTTGATCATCTAAGTAATGAAAGTGATTTGTGATTAGTTTATCTTGTGATAAGACAACTAATACTAGGAATTAGCTAATTGCTTTGGTTGATAACAAACCATCCATAGAAACCCTAGATAACGGCAAACTTGCATTTTTCCTAGTTATCCATTACAAGGACGAGAACAATATTGAACTTGAACCGAATTAGCCGAGATTAGGCGGTGGAATCGACACCCTAGTGCTTACAATCTAGTTGCATCTTAAGTTCACTGTCACTTCACTACAACTCAGCCGTTTCTTAAGCACAAACTATAAGTGTGTTACCTTCATTAGAAATTGGTAAACCAAGCCTTAGATCACTTAACACCACAAGTCTTCGTGGTTCGACCCCACTTGCTCGATCCTACAACCAAGACACCGTGCACTTGCGGTATCACGTAGGCCATAAAAATAACCCATCTTGAGGCCTACCATCAACCCTTGGCTCGCCACTAGGTGGTGGTGGATACAAAAAATGGATTCATATGGTTTTATGGTGGCGGCGGGTATTGGTGAACAAAAACATATTATGCTAATTTCGTAACGCCACAAAATATGTAACGTTATATTATAAAGTATAAAACGTGGTTGATTATTCTAATGTTAAAATAAACTCGATAAAACACATGTCCATTTTAAAAAATTGGTGCAATCAATTGCCATGTTATGTAATAACTAAATGAACGACACGAATCAAGATCAGAACATATGAAATTATTTATTATCGATTTCTCTATGTAAAGAGTGGTCAGGATTTGTCCTTGACAAAGATAAATTTATCACTGGGGTTTGTTTAACATAACCATTTTTAAATATTTTATTAATTAGTGTCTCATTGATTGTTCATAATGGTTAATTAAATTTCTATTATAAATGTCCCTTTAATAATCTAACATAAATACATAATTTTATTAATAAATAATTGTACTAAAAGCTATATTAATTCTAATGGTGGTAGTGGAAGTAAGGTTAGTATAAACGGTGGTGGGTGTTTGTGAATGGTGAAGGAGGTAATATTACTATTGGTGGAAGAAATAGTGGCGGTAGATGGTTTTTATGGTGGTGGGTGTTGGTAATAGTAGTGGATGATAATAGTTTTTGCTTTTTAGTGAGTTTTATTGACCAAGTAAAAAATAAATCTTCACAAAACATGCAACATTGTATTGTGAAAGATGTAATTGGTTGTTTTTAGAACCAGTGATAAGGAAAAAAATCAAATATTTCGAGGATGATACCGGAACGTATAAGACAATATGATCATGACTGTTGGATCACCGAAACGGTATCCGTATTATATAAAGGCAATTGGTGTACTCGCGTAAGAGAACATTATCGCTCTCTCAAGTACTATTACATTTTTTTTTTCTGAAAGACCATCAATGTCGAGTTGTTTCGCAACAACTACCTACAAAGACAACAACTTTCACTCAATTCCCGATATAAAACATTATTGGCCGGGAAAATATATTTGCATTCTAAAATATTTGTTTGAAAATTATGTTTGTTCATCAAAATCATCATAAAAAACTCTAAATCATAAATCTAAATTTCGCCTCCGATGTTTATAGAATATTTTGTATATTTTACATTCTCAAATCATGCGACCTCTTGATTACAAATCAACAATATTAAATTACGGATCAATATGTATAGGTTTCATTCACTGGGTTAGAAGGTAGAGTAGATACATATGGGTAGATCACACAAAGAAGAACATGACTGAGAATACTTCAATAATTTGGTTAAGAAATAAGGTCAAAAATTTAAGATTAACTTTCTAGGACTAATTATGTCGGCTTCGATAGGAGCCGACTAAAATATGGATTAATAATAATTTCCACGTAAGACAATTTCAAAACATAGTTTGGCTAACTCTGTCTATGTAAAGAGTGGTCAAGATTTTTCCTTCCTCAATTTCTATGTTATGTGATAAGAAGGTGATATCTAAGATTGAGGTACAATTCAAATCTATTAGATTCATACCATTTACAACTGGACGCCTTGAAAAAAATTGACGTGTTGTTATTATTATTACAGGTAAGGGATACAGTGACCACACTTGCGCAAATAGCTCACTTCGCAAATGATTGGTGTTTCATGTATTGTCTAGAATGCAACGATGAATTTGAGGAAACAAGGCACCAGAAGCAGTGTCCGGAGTATTTTGGATATAGTAACTTAGACCTTATGTAATACTTATGTTCTTTTTTTTTTTTTTAAGTTTTTCCACAATCTATTTATTTAAGAAAAATGAACATTGCAAATACATAACATCAACAAAAATTAGACAGATTGCGTTTGATAATAATGGCTATCGATGGTGAGGCAAGAAAAAGAAAGGAAATGATGTAGAAGAATTGTTGGGATATAATGACATTACTTGATACGAATGAAAGAGGTATAACTATTTCGATTCTGAAATCACATAAAGTTCACAGTAGAAGATGACATCAAGTTTAAAGTTAGTAACAAACATAGTATGGCTAACTAAAATGTTAAAAACAAACATGATATATAAACTTAGAAAGTCGTGGGACTTGAAGAGGCCAATTTTGAAAACTACAATCTTAGAAAGCAACGATCCACAATACCATAATTTTTTTAATAAATATTCAACGTAGAAGATGTCAACTTTTGGTAAAGGATCCATTGACAACCTATAAATTTGAAATAGGATTTGGGAGTACAATATGTGTTCAAGGTTCTTTATGAGGTAATGTGTCGTCAGATTGTATTCCAAGTGAAGGTAGGAACATATGGAAGTGACAAAATGTACAAGACTTTTAAAGTTACCAAAGCCTTCGTTAAGACGAACTGCTGGGCACAATACTTTGTTGAAGATTTAATGGCAGCGGTTTGCATATATACAATCCCTTCGAAAAGGTAATTGGTACACATTTTAAACATTGTCATCTAATGGGTGTTGAAAAATTACAGGAAAATCAAGTCACATTGGAGAGTTTGTATCATCCGTTCGATGCAAAAAAATATTTTTCTTTGCCTATTTGGAGGATCGACAACATGACCATGATAGATGAGTCAGCTGGAGCGAAATAGGAGCATCGTGAGACTTTTATGGACGATATTGATTAGTTGATTTCACTGAGATGAGCGCTCCTGACGACATATTTCCAAAAAATATGTAAACTTCCATGTTCATGTAGAGCATTATCTCATTACAAGCAATGAACCTAAATAAAAAAGTGTCCGGAAGTTAAGATTATACTTCTTTCGTTTGAGAAAATCTCCGGCGGTAAAATATTAAAGGAAAAAAACAAGAAAAAAAGAGAGGAAAATCCCGACTATTTTTATGACAAACCCATATTAAATCATAAGGAGTTGATAAGTATTCGGGACACAAATTATACGATATATTAAAAATGAACCAACATCATGGCCCGTGCCGTTACGGCACGGGTTAAGGGCTAGTGCAACTAATAAAACGATGTACTCTTTCCGTTTCAACAAAAGTGATTTTTTTTACGATCCAATTGCAACAGTGTTTATTTTTTTCTTCGGCCCGTCACCCCGACCGTGATAGCCATGTTTTAGTTAACATGTATATTCAAAATAATGATAAGTTATTTATTATATTCAAAATAAAAAAAACTTTAATTTTGTTTATCCAATAAATAAACAACTAGAAGTATCTTACAAAATAATGATAATACTTACGAGTATATAAGTTAAATCTATCTTCGAAGGGATTCCATCAGGAATAAAAAAATCGTGACGAACGGTCCTACAAAGACCTTTACGAATTTTATAGCAAATGGTCCCCAGATTCGGTATTGAAAAGTAGGTCAAATTGGTCACTGCCTGGTCTAAAGAAACATAAAGAATGATTGTGAAAATACAATGACGGCTGCTGTCCTCTTGCACATCATCTATGATCAAACAGATGTGCCACGTGGATTTGAGAGATTGGTGTGAACAGTCAACTGTCAAGTGTTGAACCTTTAGAATTCATTTCCGTTGGGGCCTTGGGAGTGCGACTTTGTGCACCACCCCTTAACTCAAGGTGCACATTCCTCCCTTCATAATTGGCTGTATTATAACTATGGTTAGTTGATTTGTTTATAACTTTAAATGTTGAAATTAAATGCTTTCATTGGAAATTGGAAAATCTGCATGAACTAAATCAAAACTCATGTTGTCTTTGAAGTCCGACCTATCTGACCCTCTTTCTTTATCTCCGTTTCTCTCTCAAAAATTACATTCACCTCCACCACCATGCCTGCTAAATAATTAGGTGATGATCGTGATCATCTATCTTAGAAACACATATATAGGTAGATCTTGGTTGAGTTTTATGATGGAACATTCAAATGTAACAATAGATCTTTCTTGTTTTATGGAAATATATTAAACTAAGCTAGAGTTTTTCTACCTCCATAGTTTCTCTTGATAAAAAGTGAATAATTAAGTTACGAAGGTCACAAGGTGATACTGAGTTTGATAATGGTTTTGATTTAATGGGCCTTGGGGGTACCAGAAGTGTATTCTGCCGATCAATATAATTCTAGATGCAACAAAAAATTTGGAAATAATTCAATTTCAAATTCTTATGCGCGCTTTGTACTTAAATGATGGTGGGATCCTAGTTAGCAATTCGGGGTACGGGTAGTAGTTCGGGACGGCATACGTACGGGAATTATACGGATTCGGATAGGCTGGATTCGATCAAAAATCCGGTCAACGGTTCGTTGTTCGGACAGTAGTTCGGAACGGCATACGTACGTGCATATTCGTTTTATAAATGTGAGTTCGGCACTTAAAATTCGTCTTACTTATATGATAAATTGATAAGTATTATGACATTATTACGAGAGTAATAAGATGGGAAAAAACATTTTAGCATGATTATTTAACAAGAAGTAAACAATTTAATCGCATAAATGTATTACAAAACGAATTTATAGACTTTTAAACAAAAATCAACACATAAAACAACTACCAATAGAAAATTTTAACTGAATAATTGTATTTAAATATAAAGTATATACAAAATCAAACAAAAACCAATCTGTTCAGAGAGTTACCTACGGGAGAGAGAGGTTGGGCGTTCAAATCTAGTTCGGAAGTATCATTCGGATTCGGTCAGTTCGGATACGTTCGCGAATCATTCGTGAGGTCCATATAATCCGGGAACTAGGTTCGGAGTTCAAATAGTTCGGAAGTATCATTCGGATGCGGTCAGTTCGGATACGTTCGTGAATCATTCGGGAATGATTCGGAGAATTACTAACTAGGGGTGGGATCACTGGGATGAGGTGGTTAGATGCATATAAATGCACCCATATTTTTCAAGCTATCTTAAAATGCAAGTGCATTTCGGAAACACTTTTCTCTCTTTCTAAAAACTCATATTTTTCAAGCTATCTTAAAATGCAAGTGCATTTCGGAAACACTTTTCTCTCTTTCTCTCTCCAAGAAAAACAAAAAACTCTTCGTCATCATCTTGCTCAGAATTGGTCATTTTAGAAATGAGCAAGGATTATATTTTTGGAAAATTAACCCTCACATTAGGATCCGAAATACAAATGTGTCCCGTTTTATTCCGAAATTAAAAAACTGTCCCTTTGTTCCTTTGTCCATCCATTTAGGCGTTAAGTCAATATTTTGACAGTTGAAAAGTAAAATCTCGAGAAATGGGATAAAAAAAATTAGAGGTCTTATTACGTTCCCACCCTTCAAATTACCCAGTTTGTCTTTTCTTCTTCTATTTTTCCTTTTGTCGACCATCTCTCTCACTCTGTTCTTCTATCTCTCGCAACTCCCTCAGGGGTTAGTCGTGAGAGAGTTCGAGAGATTTTAATGTATTTAAATCCCTAGGGATTTAGAGGGAGTGTATGAGAGTCTAGACAATTTGGGGGAGTTTAACCCCAACTCCCCAGAAATCTCTTGTTTTTTGGGAGATTTTGTTCAAGCACAAAAACATTATGAAACTCCCTCAAACTCCCCCAAATTGTAAACACCTTATACTTCTAGTGTTTTATGACTAACAGGGAGTTTAAGAGATTCTAATCAAATCTCTCACCATTAACAGGGAGTTTGAGGTATTTGTAGAAACTCCCTAGAAATCTCTCACCACTAACAGGGAGTTTGAGGTATTTGTAGAAACTCCCCCACGACTAACATGGGATTTGCTAACTCCCTTGAAATACATCAAAATCTCCCACGACTAACACCCTGCCTGTCTCTTGTTCTAACTATTCTTCTTTCTCGGAACTAACACTTGAGACAATGCCGATTGACATCAACATTTGGAAGGAGTAAGAGAAAAATGGTATTCAGTGAAGAGAGTGAATTTACCATAGATTTTTTTTAGGATCATGAACACAAAATTTACGATCAGGGCATTGTAGAATAATCAGGGTTTCAGTGATGATATTACTGATCGAAACCATAAGCTTTTCTAGGAAAAGCTTTAACTGATTTGAAACCCATTAACGATCTGTTGCTTGCTGCTAGAGTGCTAGGGGGTTTTCTCTCGGACTCCTAATAGAAATCAATACGGGTTTTTAATCAGAATTTGAAGCGGTGATTTTTGGAAATTCAGAGACGCTGCTGTTGTTAGAGTTTTTTAGGTTTTATTTGATGGTTTCAATTAGGTTTTAATGATAATGAAAATTATGAAATTCATGAAGGAAAGAAGAAAAAACTGAAGCATGGAACGTTTTATTTTGGTTTGATAACCGTTGTCACTGCAGTAAATGGAATTAACAAGCAGTCGTCAGTCGTCACCAAACCAACTCTTGCCAGGAAACCGAAACTCATGCAAGTTCAAAAGTCAAAATCAACTCCAATCTGAGGAATTCTTTTGACATTTTATCTGATCGTGGTTTGAGCATTTAATCTTATTGCAATTTAGCCAAAATCGGTTACCTGCCCATCTAAGAAAGTAGACCCCTGAAAACTTCGTCCATCATTGACAGTTTGGTTCAACCCCTTAAAAATAAAAGAGCATGATTTTCTCTCACAATGGCTAAAGGCTAAAGCTGAAATTGACCAGGATAATAGAAAACAAAATTGTTGAACTTCTTAGTAAACTGAATGAACTTGACTAGATTAGTGCCTGTGCTACGTATCGGGCATCTTTTCTTTCTTTTAACCAAATTTTTGATTTGGTGTGCGCGGGGCTTCGCCTCGCCCCGTGGCGAAACGTTTTTGATTTAGCGTCGCCCCCTTCTCGATTTGCATTAAATAGATGGAGAAGAGTTAAGAAATATGTGTGGATGTTATCTATTTTTTTCTTTTATTTTTTGCAGAAAATATGTGAGTTTTTTTTCTTTTTTTTTTTTGCCCCTTTATGTATTAATTTGGATAAAAAAGTTTGGATAAAAAAGTCATCAGATGGTAGGTACTCGACTGCTGAATTGAATTTGGACTTGCAAAGAATTCCAAACACGGTAAGTTAAGTTTTCCTTTTGAGATTGTAATTTTTAGACCAATTATACGTTGCCAAGTGTCCTCACCAAAACTATCGTTTCACAAAAACTTAGACCAATCCTTGTAAACAGCCACAACTTCCATGCCCAGAAGAATGATTGTCCCTAACACCACCAAATTCATTCCCATCAATCCGACAAACACCAGCGATTCCTTGTCCATCTGGGTCTTCTTTTGTCCTTGAAAACACTCAACTTCACTACCATTCTGTCCCACTCTGTACAGTAGCAACAATAAACTGCAGTTCATATTTTGATTCCAGGCCACAGTATTGAGGCTCATACCAGTTCAACCTCCTTCATATCACAACATCGACAACACTTGAGAATTTGATGGTTCAAACATTTTCACGAACAATTGAAATTGAGTGTCTATGTGCATCAACAACTCCCCTTTTCTAGTTCTTCAATTCTTGCACATTAAAGTTCAATCACTCAACCCAGGACTATAACATTCATCAAACATCTAAACAATTCCGTTTCTCATCCATTCTACACCACTCTTAACGTCAGCAAACTTGGTTTGTTCTCTCTGCAGTGCCCAAGCTTCAATTCCGTCCTGTCCTCAAAAACCCATTCTGATACTTCGACAACAAACTCATCTCCCTTAGTGTTCATGCCATCCATCTTGTGCTACATTTCTTTCTCTTTGGTTGGTTTGAACAGCCACCATCGTAAACATGGCTAGGCCGACTGCAACTGGTCCGCAGACTTGGTCAACGGTGCTGGAAACAACGGCATACGGGAGTCTTGTCTCTGCTTGTGAACTGAATCTGGTTTCAAAAGAGGCCTAACTTCATCTCTTTGTATTGCCGCAAAAGATGCTTTTGATCCAGTGGATGGCGAAGGACTTGTATTGGCAGGTTGATACACCTAACACAATCACAAAAAGTCACGTTACAGAACAAGATATTCATAATCGAAGTTGGGTCGGAAAGCAAAAAAGGAATATCTTTGATGTTTGTGCATTATACAACAACATAAAGTGTAGTTATAATACATGAACTCAACAAATTTGAGGAAAAGAGAAGCAACTGCTCAACTTCGAACAAAACCCATAGAAAAAGAGGAATAAAGGGTGTTAGGGTTTCGAAGTTACGCTCTCAGCAACCTAAAACAACACACAGAGAATGTAGACGGTGGAGATTAGGTTTAGGGTGTCTATAATTGCATGATTATATGTTACGACCTGCATATATATATGTAAAGAAAGGCTTATTAAAAGTTACCGATTTCCTTTGTAACCGATTTCTTGTTTCGGTGAATCTCCGATTTCCTTTTCAACATGGATTCCTTTATTACTTTCTTTTTTTTAAATTTATTTAACGATTTGGACGGAAGTTCTGTCCAACGATTTGGACGGAAGTTTTGTCCACCCTTATTAAAGTACAGTTAAGTATAGGTGTAAACACGGTGTAACTAAATAATTCAAGTTTAAATTCTAACATAAGTATTGTCTACCTACTTTTTTATTAACACCGTTACTAAAGAACAGTTAAGTAGCTTATATAGACAAAGTGTAACAAAATTTTATTAACGCCATAAATTTTAATTGTTGCTGCATACATTGATCAAGGGTAAATAGGTATTTTAGCATCTGCAAAGCCAGTGACACGTAGCATTTCTTTTTCCAAATTTGACTGTTAGTAGCTTTAACAAAAAACGGGATGGAAAAATTTGTAATGAGACATGTTTGAAATCTTGAAGAAAACGGGGGCATTATTGTAAGGTGCACTCTAAAATGGGGGCATATCAGTAAAAAGCCCTATATTTTTTCTTTAGTTTTAATAGATTTTCTGATAGAATAAGATGTTATTTTTTTTATTTATGGCGTCTTCTTGTTTTTTATTTGTTCAATCTTTGTTGGTTGTTTCATGGCTTGCTATTCTAGATTCGAGAACATAGGCGATTCAACACGACATAACTTTGAGTTCATCTTCAACAAAAGGGATTTAGGGCATCCGGGTTTTTCGTTCACATATACAATACAAGCTTGGTAAAGGGGCGGTAGGAATCGGTAGAGGGGCGGCAAGTGAATAAGACAAAAAAAGGTCATTACAAGTAAATTCAAGTGCCCCTTATCAATGAAAAATAAGGAAATGACTAATTAGCCCTTATTGTTAATAATCAAGATTAGTGTTGATAATTAATTTTTACTTATTATAACTCTAAAATCAGATTTTTAGAGTTATAAAAAAAAAAAAAAAAAAAAAAAAAAAATTAGAGGAGAAGACAAAGAAAACTTATGTGATATTTGTGAAACCCTAGATTTTGATTCACTCAACCAAAATGAGTGATTCCAGTGACCCGATATACTTCTAAATTAGTTCCAATTAGCTTTTTCTCGCTCAAAATTATCTAAACTACATAGCAAAATCAAAACTTTTGAATTTTCAAGAAGAACTTACGGTTGCAATTTTTGCTCGTGACCAACCGTAACTCTTAGTTACGGTTAAGTAAGTTATCGAACACCAACCGTAACTGGTTAAATTGGGGGAAGATCCAATCATAAAACCCGATTACGGTTGGTAACTAATGAATCGAGACCAACCGTAATTACCCTACGGTTGGTGTGTCAACTTAACTTTTGAACCGTAAATCATTATTTGATAAATTCTTAAGACACAGGAATATTTACGGTTGGTATGGTTGTTTGAGTAACAAACCGTAACTCAATTACGGTTGATAAATATGATGCAAATAAAAACCGTAACTGAACATATTCTCAAAACTAAGAACATACGGTTGGTAATTGAACTATTACCAACCGTATGTTCTTCAAAATCTCCAATTACGGTTCGTAATTGAGTTGTTACCAACCGTAACTCGCATAAACCCGAAATTTCAATTTCAATTTTCATACAAAACCCTAATTTTTGATACAAAATTAACTTAAATCCAACACGATAAACAAAACCCTAACTGGGTTTTTCCAAACATTTTTCAAATCGCCGATTAATCGAAGACGATGAAATTTTCGGTTTTAATGGAGGTTAGGATTGATGGAGGAGAAGAGAAGATGAAGAAGAAGATGAAAAAAAAAAACTAATTTGATTTTTTCTGATTCATTAAGTTTAAAAAAAAATTGATTTGATTTTGGTTAATTTAAGGTGAAAAGGATAATCTAGTCAATCTACACCCCTATAAGACACCCCCTAACCAATAAGAGGGACATTGCTATCACACTTGCCGCCCCTCTACCAATTCATGCCGCCCCTTTACCAAGCTTGATACAATATTAAGGGCTAATCACTCCTTTGTTTTTGGAGCATCTCTTGTTATAGAAGACAAACATTCAAAATGGTCGGAATTGATTCTGGGTTATACCATCCTTTCTCTCTACTTTTCATACAAAATTTGGGTACCTTTGCGGTCTTTTGCTCTTTATCTTCGCGAATTACGTGTAATTGGTATCTTTATTTGTATTTGGGTTTTAAGTTTCTTGTATTTTGATGTTCTTTTTCTTGTAAACAATCATGTAATCACCTTTTTGGATTGAACGAAATGTGGTCTGATTGTTCATAAAAAAAAATAAAAAAATAAATGTAAGTGCATCTTGTTTTTCGAAGTGATTGAATGTCGTTATGGTCGCATAAATTTTTTTCCTTTCGATGCTGCATGTTTTTGTTGGGCGTACTTCAAATGCATCCTGACAAGCATTTGCGGAGATACATGTAGAGCGGCTTTGTATGCTTCGACATGTAAGTTAACGCTAACCTAGCTTGTCTTGAACCGTTGCAACCCAGGTAAGAGTTGGCATACTTGAATCCGTTTATAAATTGTCAGTGTGCTACACTAACAAAATATAAAATTTTGAGTATAGTTTGTGCAAAACTGCAATATAAAATTTTAAATCCCAAGAATAATCTGAAGATTTCATGTTAAAGAAAAATCGATTCCTTATGGTAGTTACTCCAAGGAAAAAGAGAAAATTAAAAAATGATTTACTAAGCATTTCTAAAATAAAAAAAGTTAACCCAAATGATTTTAAGAAGGCTGTTCTTCTATATACCCAGAAACACTAACGGTACCCCTTTATCTATATACCCTCGACAATTATCTACTTATCCCATCATGTATGTAAAGTTTTTATACCTAGTCCCCGAAAAACTAATTTTCAATCACATAATTAAATAAGATATATTTCTTTGAAAAGACGGAAATTAAATCTTAAGATAATGATATCGTCAAAGCTTATGAACCATGTAACTTTAATGCAAACTTTGTATATTATTTAGTGGATGCTAATCGTACAGATTCAGCCATCGGAATGACTGTTCAAACTGAGCTTGTTCATAATGAGACTGAATCTGTAGATTGGCGGTCACTGCACTAATATATTATTTATTTTCTAAAAACAAAAAAGATAATGATATATTTCTTTCGCCATCCCATCCTCGTACTTCCATTAATTAAATAAGATAAAACTTCGTAAAGTAACTAGGAACAAAAGTAAGTTAAATATAATCAAATCAATTCTAATAAGTTAAGATCAAACAACAATTGATCAATCGCAACTGGAATAAGCCCAGTTGGCCAGGGGTTGGATTCCCAACCTATAAGTTGCGGGTTCAATTCCTCCGCTGGTCGTGTAAAAAAAAAAAATGATCAATCGCATAAGAATAAGAAGAAACACAATCACTATAGCAATCTTTGATCAAGATCAAGAATAATAGCAAGTTGTTGATGAGGGTGCCGTATTTTTTGTATTTTATGTTGTTGATGAGATGAAGCATGATGAATCAAGGATGAAAAAGATATCTTGGACCACTAGATGATTTAACAGTACTACTACTTAAACTACTACTGTTGGGACTCTAAATGTTAGTGGTTTGATTTTGATTTTTTATGGTAATATTGATTTCGTAAAAGTTGGGATTGTTTGTTCATGAGAAATTATATGATGTAGAATGGTGGATTAACCGGTGAGAATGGGAAATATGTTTCAACCTCATAATTCTTTAAATAGAAAAGAACATCCACAGTTGTTTCAAAAGTTCCTAACCAAACACTAATTTTCTTCCATGGATTTATAATCTCGGCTGCAAATCTTCAAACTTATTTTTTTTAGGGTTTCATACACGGGAAGATAACAAATTGTTGAGAGATGGTATCACCATCAAAAACTTCCAATAATTTCCGGATTTTCATGTTAATCATATATTAACTATTTTAACTAATTCATAGGAGTATCGTTAGTAAAAAATGTAAAATGAGTTGTCAAATTCGGGATGAAATCGTGGGACATGGGACCACTATTAAAAAAACTATAAAAGAGTTGTTGATCGCGGGGTGTATTACAAATGATTCTAGGTTCACCGAGCAAATCAACCGAAATTTACACCATGAGGAGATCCAACAACCCAGTTCTCAGCATTGGGGTAGAGGTGAGAAGGAATATTGGGCCCCACCACCCGTCTCACACGGTGCAATATGCGGTGGAGACCTTTGGTAAAACAATCATTTTCTATGTTTTATTGTATACCAATCATTTGGGATACTGCAAGCACCTTTACGAATTTAATAGACGTGATGACTGGGAGCGGTACCCTTACTTCAGTCTAACGAATCAAAAAGATCACTCTCCAATCTAAAGAATCACTGAAATGGATTAAATTGAATAAAACGACTTCAGTACTTCACTTCCACCGCCCTCTACAAAGGCGCAAACAGTATTATCAGTGTATCATTTAGTCCGGACAATCTATCTAAAACCTGAACGAAAGGTGAATGCCATTAACGATTAATTCGATCGGTGTATCATTTTTTATAATTAATGGCAATGTGCCTCGTGGGTTTGTGGGAAAAGTAATGTCTGAAGTACAATTCTGTCAGCGCACTCGGGCACAAGAAGTGTGTTCGTGCAAATAAACAAAGGGTTTGAGGCAAATTATTTAAAAAAATTATCTTGTGTGACAAATCAAAAGTGATTTGATTTTAAGTTTTTTTATGCGCTGGTCTTTTATTTATTCAACGATATGATGTATTTACCAAGTCATAGATGCTCGAAAAGTATGTGTATACTCTACAGCCGTGTGGTTATAGTGTTAAATGTATAAAAAAGTTATAAGTTAAAGTGCTAAAAATCTATAAAAAATCTCGAGCAATCCTCACTGAAATCCCTACATTTCAGTCAACCCACATGGACACACTAATTTCCAGTCAACCTGTATTGACGAACTGTCTATCTGTGTTTATTAAGTTTCATTTTTTTTTTTGTGTCTTCTTTACCCCTTCATCATAGTTAATGGTCCAACCATAGTTGGCCTTCAAATATGGGTTTTGAAGTTGGTTCTTTATGAGGACCCAGATTGTATACGGGTTCTTAGTAGAATGCAATCCAACCAAAGCTAAAACTATAACTACTGTCCAAACAACAAATGACACGATAAAATAAATAGATAACATGTTTCAGATGAT
The DNA here is from genome assembly GCA_023531295.1 of Papaver armeniacum. Classification (NCBI taxonomy): domain Eukaryota; kingdom Viridiplantae; phylum Streptophyta; class Magnoliopsida; order Ranunculales; family Papaveraceae; genus Papaver; species Papaver armeniacum. The sequence continues at coordinate 84,934 of JAJJWW010012678.1, forward strand.
CATATAAAACAAACTGGGTATCATACTGACAATGTAGTATAAAATAAATTGGGTACGATGATTTATAGTCGTATAAATTAAAATGGTTAGTGGGGAAATAATACCAGAAAACTGTAAGTCCTATGGCCACAGAGGACCGTGGATATCAACTGCAGTTATGCATAAAGTTTCCCGTTGCTCTCAACTTAGCTTCATCATCTTCGGATCAGGAAACCCTGAATGTTGCATACAGCCGCTTATGGTTTATAACCTGACACGATAAAATAAATAGATAACATGTTTTGAGATGATCATATAAAACAACCGGGTATCATACCGACAATGTAGTATAAAATAAATTGGAGTACGATGATTTATAGTCGTATAAATTAAAATGGTTAGTCCACTAAATCAGGTACAGCCGCTTATGGTTTATAACCTGTAAATCAGGTTGCATACCAGGACAGTTCCTCGCTAGATTTAGTTCCCTCGCCTAGCTCTTGTTCAATTTTGTAGTTTCCCATTCTTGGATTGCGCCAACAACGTACCAGATCTTTCTTTAACATTCTAACATATCCCCGTGCATTTTCCAGGACTTGGTAGAATACTGCCTTGACACTGGTGGCTTGAGACATGATAAAAGTGACTTTTCGGAAGCTAAATACGCTAGTTGCCGACGAATGCGAGGACGTATGACTGGTGATAGATAAACATAAGCGTCTGCACCTAACCAATTAGTGCTAGCTGCAATGGAAGTTACAGATAACCTTCTTACCCACTTGACTTGGATAACATAGAAACGGGAAAGCACGTTATATCATTTCAAGCAGCATCCTTGAAAATCATTCCTGTAGATACATATCCTTGATATTTTGTCAGGCAGGTAGTGTCTATGATTCACACAAGTTTAAATCAGGAACCAAACCACTTAGTTGACTATGAATAGAGACAGACCAGACTATGAGATCCTGGAAACCACAAATCCAAGTCAAAAAACTACTGTATGTAATTGCAAGTGAGCATCAGCTCCAAACGCCTTTCCATAAGAACCTAGAGGAAAAGAGAAAAGAAACTGATAGCAATTAGAATAACTGAACAGAGAAAAAATTGTAAGTATAAATAAGTTAATGAAATATTAAACCAAACTTGAAAATATAAATACAGATGGACTAGAGTCATAACACTGAACTAAGACAAAATATACGACACCTTGGATTCGACAATGTGTCCATCAAGTGATGCTATGAAAATAAGAACCAAATAGCCCCCTAGTACCACAGAGAAAGCTCTATATAACGTAATTCCATCCCCATAAACAGAATAAGCTTACTACATGTCAGCAATTACGATTTTACGATCACAAATGGAGTCAGCAAGACACTACTTGAAAAACAATTTTACCCCGCTTTAAAAGGAAAACTGGTAACACGCCAAACAAGGCTGTTGACCTCTTTCAAAGTCTGATGATGATGACCAGACCAAGTATGTCTAAAGAGATAAAGTTCTGTGATAACTCTCCCGTGCATCTCATTCTCATCCAAACTGTCTACATTATCCCTAGAATCAATGAAAAATTATTCTGGCAAACATCTGATGTTCAAACATGTGTTACTAGGGATAGTGTAGGCAAGCTAGTAACACCCCTAGAAAATGCTGAGTGAGTGCTTTCACTCTTTGTTCTGCCACACCTAGAAAATGATGAATCTCCTACCTTGACTGAGAGAGGTATGTTCAAACATGTGTTACTAGGTATGTTCAAACATGTGTTACTAGGGACAGAACTCCCTATTTTTTGTGTGTATCAACTGTTATCAAGGGGTGATAACTAGATAAATGAATTGATAACAGTTGATACACACAAAAAATAGTTTCTTTGTTTGTTTTTTTTGGTCTTCGGTGATAACTAGATAAATGTTAAATACTGCTTAAAATGGGTTAAATGGACCGAAAACTAATAAACCTGATCATACTTGACGAGTAGAATTTAGGTAGGGTGAAACGGACGGGAAAAAATAAAATATGAAACTGACTATCGTACCCTTGAACCATAATAATCCTTTAATTATATATCTCAAAGCTATTAATCATCTTCAATCTTTATTTACGAGCAGAAAATCTTCTCCATCGTTCTCCACCTGACCACCGTTGACATCAGCAGAACTCCCTATTTTTCTACGTCAAAAAGAGAAAAAGATAGGAATATTAAACACATTGGGCTAATTAAGGGGAAAAAATCCATTTTTTTCTTATAAACTTTTTCTTATAAATAGTAGTAAACTTAATAGATACTTTGGTGAGTTAAAAACATCCGGGGGAGGCGAAAGCCACCATTGGAAAGCACTTAATTAGCTTCTTCCTTTTATAAAATTACTTTCAGTTCATAATTTTCCATGTTTTTAATTGTTTTACCCTTTACCATATTCCTAACCCAATTATTTATGTATCATATATAAAGGTATGTGTTGAAAAATTCATTTTACCAATACGGTTCCATCTAGGAATTCCGCCTTTTATAATAAGGGCGGAGGAAGTATCATGGAATAATATAAAATTTTCACCTAAAAATTGCATGCTAATCATGATTTTTGACTACTAAGTATGGGGAGTTTGAAGAGACCTCTAATAATCTCAAAATTTTCAGTTTTTTTCCTAATTACGAAAAGAGGTACATTTAACCATAGCACAATGAGATTCATTGTCTTTAAATCATTTACTCTGAAGGCTTAATCTTTAAGTATAAACTATTTTTATATAAATTTTAAATTAAGATTTCCCTCAGTTATCTCGGTCTCCATTGGATTCGGTTTCCTTAGAAACTCATTGCTCAATGAATGGCTCAAATTTCATATGAATTTAAATATATTGTAGGTTCAGTAAATTAAGATTAGTAACTGCTGAAATTCGTCTTATTTTCTTGTCTAATTTTTTTTTTTTTGGGTTCTACTTGATAACTAAACTGCAGACACATAAAAAATTCAAATGAATGTCATGATCAAAATTCACTTACTCTCCATATATTCTCGTTAGATTTCTTGTGAAATTCCAGAAACAAATTATAATAAACATGGCAGATTGTGATATTTGCTCACGTTAAATCTGCTAAGAAATTCAACACTCCAGATATTCTTGTTTAAGAGTTGTAATCAACATCACCTACAACTATTGAATAGACCATATAAATTAGAGTAACCCAACAAGATTTAAATCGACCTTGAATAAACACATATTCAAATCAAACGCAAGAATAAAATCGCATAGTAAATGTTAGTCATACTGTTGAGAGTCTCCCTCAAGACTCTCAACTGAGTCAGTCTACAACAGCATTCGGTCTATAGCCTTGTAACTAGGTCTTTAAGTTACCATTAAACTCGCTCTTTATTTGTTAGCTTTTATTTAGCATCTGTAACAGCTTCAGAAATAGTTTTGTAGAACTATCAATATAAATAAAGAACATATCTCCACAAGTTAAAAAGTGTGGAAGATATTCACCCATATCCATGTTCTAAGTTGGTATCAGCTTGTCGATCTAACGCTTCCGCACAAACCCAAAACAACAACACAAAAAAAAAAAAAAAAAAAAAAAAACCTACAAACAAAAACTCAAAAGAATCCATGACTACTACAACAACTAGCCTTAGACAAATCCAGATCCACCACCTGGTAAATTTAAAACATACAGAAACAAATCATCTTCTATGGAAGACACAATTCAAACCTATCCTAAAGGGATATGGTCTCACTAGTTTCATTGATGGAACCAAAGTAAAACCTGCTAGAACCCTACCTGATAGTGAAGATATAAACCCTGATTTTACAGAATATGAGGCATGTGATTCACTGTTGGTTGGATGGCTCAACTCCACACTTACTCCTGAAGTGCTCACTGAAGTCAGTGGACTGGATACGGAAAAGCAAGTCTGGGATAAGTTAGAAAGCCATTTTACACCAAAAACTCTTGCACATCAGGTGAATCTGAAAAGGCAACTTCATTCACTGCAAAAAGGTAACACAAATCTTAACCAATTTTTGCAAGAAGCTAAGAGTTTGTTTGAGCATCTATCTGCATCTGGATACACAATTTCAGATGATGAGAAGAAACATGCCATAAGTAATGGTCTAAACCAATCTTATGACTCCATTGTCACAACATTGAGCACAGTAGAGAATCTATCTATAGATACTTTCTACACTCATTTACTAACCTTTGATATGCGGTTAGAACAACAATTGACTTTGTTACAACAACCATTAGCTAATGTAGCTGCAACAACTAGCATTGCAGCTTCGAGTAGCAGGCCTGATCAGAGGCGATACAACAATCAGGGGAATCAGTTTCAAAACAACAATAATCAGAACAACAGGAGGAACAACAACTTCAATCCGAGAAACAACAACAATCCTCAGCAACAACAAAAAGGAAATCAGGGAGATTATTTCTGTCAGATTTGTAAGAAAAGGAATCACACGGCTGACATGTGTTGGTTTCGATATGAGAAGAGAAACAACAATCAACGTCAGCCAGCTGCATACATAGCACTACCGGGTGGACAGAATGATAATAATTGGGTAACTGACACTGGTGCTACGCACCATCTCATTGCAGATTTGAGGAATCTCACTATCCCTCATGAGTATGATGGTACTGAGCAAGTACACGTTGGTAATGGTAATGCACTCAATATTGCCAATGTTGGTAATGCCTCATTCCTCTATAAGTCAAGATCTTTTATTTTGAACAATATTTACCATGATCCACAAATAAAAACAAACTTGTTGTCAGTTTCTCAGTTTTGCAAAGACAATGATGTATTTTTTGAATTTCACACCTCTTTCTTTGTTATTAAGGACAAGCAAACGGGGGCAACACTGCTGCGAGGGCTGAATAAGAATGGTCTCTACGTCTTTTCGAGAAGAGACATGATAGCACCTTCAATAAAGCCGCAAGCTCATGTCTCTTCTACTCTTCCACCGTGGCACCAACGTTTGGGTCATCCAATGTTGCGTACGGTCTCCAAAATTTGTCATCAAAATTTAATTCTAGTCTTAAATAATAGCTTTGAGTTCTGTCACTCCTTCCATGTTAGTAAAAGCAGGAAACTACCTTTCACTCTTAGCGAAACTGTTTATGACAAGCCATTAAGCTTGATTGTCTCTGATATTTGGGTTTCACCCCAGCTGTCTAGACTTGGTTTTCGATATTATCTACTTTTTATGGATGTTTATTCGCATTTTACTTGGATTTTTCCTCTTGTCCAGCGTTCTGATGCATTACACACATTCATTCTTTTCCGTAAACAAATTGAAAATCTTACAGATCATAAAATTAAGGTTTTTCAATCTGATAATGCACTTGAATACAAAAAATTCACATCTTATCTTAATGACTCTGGCATCCAACATAGGTTTTCTTGCCCACATACTTCACCTCAAAATAGAATTGCGGAACGTCGTATTCGCCATGTAATAGAATCTGGTTTGGCTCTTTCGTTTCACGCACACATGCCACAGTCTTTTTGGGCTGATGCATTCTCAACAGCTTGCTATCTCATCAATAGGCTCCCTAAATCCAAATCTGAGTCAAAAACTCCACTTGAACTCTTGTTTAATAAACAACCAAATTACACTTTTCTGAAGGTTTTTGGCTGCTTAGCCTATCCCTATCTTCGACAATACAACAAACACAAATTAGAGCCACGCTCTCTTCCGTGTGTTTTTATAGGCTATAGTAGTGCACACAATGGTTATATGTGTCTACATCGTGAAACAAACAGAATCTATATTAGTCGTCATGTTCGTTTTGAAGAAAGATCATTCCCGTTCATGCCTATTCAACACCAGCAGCCGTTGTCTTGTCCAGGTATAAAACCCTCTTGTACTAGTGTATTGTTTTCACATCCGTTTAGAAAACCGACTATTTCAGCTGGTCAAGCAAATGGTACTCTGCGATCACCTCTCCAAAGTATTTCACCAAATCTGTCATCACCAGCGTTGTCGACTGGTTCTGCATCACCAACAGTTTCAGAGAATCAGCCTCCTACAGCGCAGATTATGGACTCACCTGGCATATCTCCGGCACACACAAATCCGCAGCTACATCACGCTGTTAGGCAGGAAGTTGAACAGCCGGTTCAACAAGATACAGCCACTCATCCCATAGTTACAAGGGCAAAAGATGGAATCTCGAAGCCTATTCAAAAAATGTGTTTGACATCAACAAAGTATCCTCTTCCTGAGTCTTATTTCATGGATCCAACTTGTTTTTCTGCTGCAAACAAAGATCCAAAATGGATGGGTCCAATGGATGCTCAAATCAACGCCCTTATTCAAAATGGCACATACGCGTTGGTTAAATTTGAGCCTGGCATGAATGTAGTTGGATCAAAATGGGTTTTTCGTGTTAAGCAAAACCTAGATGGTAGTTGTTTATGGGTAAAAATCGTTTCCGCCGATTTTGGTAAATTCGGTAGGTGAGTGAGAAACTGGTTTAAACCATAAACAAATGTGATGCACGTGAGCACTTTCTAGATTCGAGAGATCAATCTGTACAAGTCCGGCCTAAACCAAGAAATGGCCGTTCCAGACTTGCTTCGGTCACAAAGTGGAGGAGAAGGGTTGATTTGTGGATGGAAGCAAAGAAAGGTGTTGAGACCGAGAATAGTGCGGGAGAGTAGTGTCTCGACTTGTATCGAAAGTGAAAGCTTAGGAAGCTTGCAAGAGATGAAAGCTTTTTTGGAGAGCTTGCAAAGTTGCCTTTTCTGAGAGTGTTATGTTTTTCTCCTGACCGAGACTTGTTGTCTGGTGGAAATAGGTAAGACCTATTTATACAAGTCGAGATTGAAACGTACCTTTGGCCTCATGAAGGAAGAGAGTAAAGGGTGAAATAATGGGAGGAGGTGGTAACCGCATGGTGTTTATGGGTGAAAAAGTTTTCACCATTATTTCCTCATTTATTTGACCGCTTTATTCCTATTCACACTTTCTTAATGTGAGCGTAGTGTACGTTGCATGCTGTGACCGCCAAACCAAGACCCTGGAAAGCATCCCCCAGTTTGTGTTGATGCCTCGAGTGTTGGTTGCACCTTGAGTGCAAGTGGCGCTGCTAGTGGCGCGTGTGGCATGTGCCAATGGCATGTGAGGAATGCCTTTGTTGCGGGTTGTACCTTGAGTGCAAGTGGCAATGCCAGAGCTGCTAGTGGCGTATGTGGCATGTGCCAATGGCATGTGCGGAATGCCTTGGTGGTAGGTTGCACGTTGAGTGTAAGTGGCAATGCCAGAGCTGCTAGTGGCGTGTGTGGCATGTGCGGAATGCCTTGGTGGTAGGTTGCACGGTTTGCAAGTTAGGCTACCATCGTGGGTTTTGGTATGTGCCAATGGCATGTGCGGAATGCCTTGGTAGTAGGTTGCATGTTGAGTGTAAGTGGCAATGCCAGAGCTGCTAGTGGCGTGTGTGGCATGTGCGGAATGCCTTGGTAGGTTGCACGGTATGCAAGTTAGGCTACCAGCGTGGGTTTTGGCATGTGCCAATGACACGTACGGCCAAGTTGGCCTAGGTTGCACGGCTTGGAAGTTAGGCTACCAGCATGCGTGTTTGGCATGTGTCAATGGCACGCACGGCCATTAAGGCCACAGCTAGGTAATGAAAGCTACTAGCGAGCTTGTTGGCATGTGTCAATGGCATGCTCGGCCATTAGGGCCACGGCCTGGTAAGAAAAGCTACCAGCGATGCGTGTTGGCATGTGCGAATGGCATGCGTGGCCATTAGGGTCACGACCTGGTAAGAAAAGCTACCAGCGATGCATGTTAGCATGTGCCAATGGCATGCATGGCCATTAGGGTCACGACCTGGTAAGGAAAGCTACTAGCGATGCGTGTTGGCATGTGCCAATGGCATGCGTGGCCATTAGGGTCACGGCCTGGTAAGGAAAGCTACCAGCGATGCGTGTTGGAATGTGCCAATGGCATGCATGGCCATTAAGGTCACGGCCTGGTAAGGAAAGCTACCAGCGATGTGTGTTGGCATGTGTCAATGGCACGCACGGCTATTAGGTCCACGGCTTGGTAAGAAAAGATACCAGCGATGCGTGTTGGCATGAGCCAATGGCATGCGTAGCAAATTTGGGTCACGGCCTGGTAAGGAAAGCTACCATCGATGCGTGTTGGAATGTGACAATGGCATGCGTGGCCAATTTGGCCTAGGTTGCACGGTTTGCAAGCCTAGGCATGGGCGCCATTTTGGCATGGCGTGGCTAGGGCCAAGGTAAGGGTGCTTGGCTTGGCGTGGTGTGATTAGCGTAGCTAGGGCCAAGGCAGAGTGCATTTGGCATGGCGTGGCTAGCTTGGTCTAGGTGTGGCTAGCATGATTTGCCATTGGCACAGAGGTGCGGCTAGCATGGTTGGCATGCTTTGGCGCGTTTGGTGTGATTAGCATAGCTAAGGCCAAGGCAGAGTGTGTTTGGCATGGCGCGGCTAGCTTGGGCTAGGTGTGGCTGACATGATTTGCCATTGGCACGGAGGTGCGGCTAGCATGGTTGGCATGCTTTGACGCGTTTGGTGTGACTAGCATAGCTAGGGCCAAGGCAGAGTGTGTTTGTCATGGCGCGGTTAGCTTGGGCTAGGTGTGGCTGGCATGATTTTCCATTGGCACGGAGGTGCGGATAGCATGGTTGGAATGCTTTGGCGCGTTTGGTGCGACTAGCATAGCTAGGGCCAAGGCAGAGGGCGTTTGGCATGGCGCGGCTTGCTTGGGATAGGTGTGGCTGGCATGATTTGCGGCTAGCATGGTTGGCATGCTTTGGCGCGTTTGGTGTGACTAGCATAGCTTGGGCCAAGGCAGAGTGCGTTTGGCATGACGCGGCTAACTTGGGCTAGGTGTGGCTGGCATGATTTGCCATTGGCACAGAGGTGAATTAGTGTTTCGCTCGTTGTAACCCTAATTTGAAAAAATACCCCCTATTAATTACTGATTACGTGTATTAAATGTTCTAATAAATGTGTCACCAGTAACATTAGGTTATTCGGGGTTTTACGATTTTACCCTTTGTCTAAAAACCACCATCGACATTAAGTCCCCTTCTTAGCTCGGAACAGGGGATTTGTTGCGAGGTAAACATAAGATGGTGATAAACTATCAGCAGTAAATCGTAAAGAGAATTGAGGAGGCTTGTCTGACCTTTTTATAGATAAGATTTGGAATCCTTGCCTCTGGCAGTTTTGCACAAATCGGGAGGCTGGCACGATTGGGAATTCAACATCATTGAGAGACAGGAAGCTGGGCGGCATTCAGAAGTTGACGCGAGTTGGGGAACTGAGCGTGCTAGTTGGTGGGACCGGCGCAAGGTGGGGAAGCTGAGCGTGCTAGCTGGCGCGACTTGGGCGGTCATTGGGAAGTTGGCGAAATTGGTGGGACCGGTGCAACTTGGGCGACATTGGGAAGTTGGGCGCAATTGGTGGGATCGGTGTGGCTTTGGCGGTACTGGGGAGTTGGCGCAACTGGTGGGACCGGTGCAAATTGGGCGACGTTGGGAAGTTGGGCGCCCTTGTGGGTCCGTTCCTTATACGCACGATTTTTGGTAAAGGGAAATCCTTCCCAATTTCAGAATCTCCACGCCCATATATATATTCCCTTTCTCTCATCTTGAACTTTGTTATTTCATCTTTTCATACTAGCGGCAGAGTCACAAAGAAAAACCGGCTTCCAGGTATGTCTTCCAGTACTTCTCTTGTTTCCCTTTTCATGTAGGTGCAAACCCTAAGAGTAGGCGTTTTTGTTTTATAATCATTGCAATGATATTGCGCATATGATTTCTTGGCGTGCTTCTTGTAGAAAATATTGTATATATGCACCCAAGGGAAATAATGCATATATGATTCGAACCCGTAGAAAAATGCTCCATATAATTTTGAACCCGAAGAAGGATACCATAGACGCATTCGAGCCCGTAGAAAATACTGCGTATATAGTTTTGAACCCGAAGAAGGTTACTGCAGACGCACTTGAGCCCGTATAAAATACTGCGTATATAATTTTGAACCCTGAAGAAAATATTGCGTGTGCAGTTTTGAACCCGTAGAGAATACTGTATATGAATCCCGAAGAAGAATACTGTATATATGTGCTTCATATGACTTCGAAGCCATAGGAAATATTATATATATGAATTTCGGACCTGAAGAAAATACTGCGCGTGCAGTTTTGAACCCGTAAAGAATACCCCCTTTTTTTTTTCCAGGTTTTCCTTTTGTTGGGTGCGGTTATGTGTCAGGGAGATAATTTCGTCTTTCTCCGTTTGTTTTATGCAGATATCTTTGTTGATGGTGGATTTTCATTTAAGGTTAAAATTGTAAAAACCAGAAAATTATGCGCTGACATCTTGTAAAAGATAAAGCCATTAATAAGTGTTGGATAGTCCCTCACTTTATTCACCTAGAATGGAGCATGTGGCAACAATCCCATTCTGTGAATACATGAAATTCATCCAGGTTGGACCATGTAGCAACAATCCCATATACCCTGTGAATTTCTAGCATTATTAATTAATACGCAATCAGCCTTGTATTTCTGTACTCATTATCGGTGCGGCATGACGGCGAGTGTTACTCTTCTGAGCAACACGAACCTCCAAGCATTATAATGAAACCATGTACGAAATACCCGTATAGGTGACTCTCGGTGTGTTATACTAGCCCGATTGAGCCCCTCTCGGTGTGTTATACTAGCCCGATTGAGCATCCGGACCGACAGTATCGGTCGGATATGATCATGATCATCCAACTCCACAAGCATGATTGGATGACCCAGATCAATTCCATCACCCCCAAGCAGGTATGGAATACCCACTGTCGACCACTGCATGGTCGGCCATTGGCCTAGCTTGCCAAAAAACGTTCATACCAAGCAGTATGGATGGAAAACCCTAAATTAGGGTTTGCGGCATATTACATGTGTCGCAAAATAGTCTCAACCATCCATCTTCACAGGTATAGATGGAGGGTGTAGATGTAGACTCAAAAGGCCCAGAACATGTCAACACAATCACCGAGGGCCCACCTACACATTTGACCAACCGGTCAAGACCAACCATGCTTGGTCGTAACAAATTCGTGCGCCCAAATAAGGGGTGACGCACGACTTTGAAATCCAGAATTAGGGTTTTGAGCATCACGAGCGTCCATCTTCTCCGGCACGAATGGAGGATCCAAGATTAGATTAAGCAGGTCCGGTCATACCAGCATGACCACCGTGGACCCATCTATTCCCTCACCTAATCGGCCAAGGCATATCATGCCTGGTTAATCCAAAACGCACGCCCAAACTAGCATGGTCACACCTCCCAAACCACAAACTGATCTCGACCGCTCAACTTCGCCGGACGATTTGGATGGCTCGGATCACGTTTTTATGGGATATTCAGGTATAGGCGTGAACACCAGCCTACCACCTTCACACCAGGCCAATCGGCCAAGACCGACCAAGATTGATCGTCTTGGAACGTGTGCCTGAAGTGGGCGTGACGTGCGTCTCTTGCGGCACTGGTTTTCTGTCACAAATCGATCTCGACCACTCAACTTCACCGTATGAATTGAGTGACCCAGATCATACTTTCGTGAGGTAATGGGGTATAGGCGCCTACACCATCATGCCGTCTACACGCATGTATGGTCGGCCTGGCCAAAGTTGTATCCCATGCTTGGTTTCGACCAAGCTGAAGAGTGATGCCTGCGCACCTCTTCAAAACCCTAATTTCATTAACGGTCGTAGATGAGTGTCTCAAAGATCATCTCATCCGTCTAACTTCAAAACCTTGGTCAGGAGTAAGTTGGTCAGTGAGGCGTCATTACCCATCACTTTACCACACCATGATGCAGTACCTGCATAAAATACACACGATACTTCACAAGTATCAACTTCCTGAATAACGCGGTTATTGAAATTAGCATTACATGCTACCTATCGTGGATCCACGATCCACACGTTCCAGACATCAATCATGTCACAAACTAGGGGAATACATACTGGGGTATTGGTCTGGCGGTTTACATCGTGCAGCGTGCAACGCGCCATCACAAGAACGTGTTAGGAAGTCATGGACGGTTAGAGATGAGCAGGAGAAGTGGGCAAGACTGGTCGTGTGGCACCGACGCACAACTCCACTACTCCATCACTCCATTTCCTCCACTTCCCACGAGAGACGTGAATAAGGCTCAATGACTTGTATAAATAGGTTCTCCGCCCTATTTCAAAAATAAGGAAAAACAACAGAGGCAAGTGTTAATACAAAACGTATTCAAACACCCAGAGCCTACTTGCATCAATCACAAGCCTGTTCACCTTTCTATTACAAGTCATAAGCAAGCCAACACCTTCACAATCTCAACACCTTCTTCGCTTCCCACCCTAAGATCAACCCCATCTCCTTCACTTTGTGACCGAAACAAGTCTGGAACGGCCATTTCTTGGTTTAGTCCGGACTTGCACAGATTGACTTCCGAATCTACAAGCACTCACCGCGCAGTGTATTTGTTTAGGGTTTAGATTCATTCCTCATCCACACACCCCAAATTACCAAATTCGGCAGGAGTAGTTTTCACCCATAAACAATTGGCGACCACAGTGGGAGGTTGATCTCTCGGTTGTAAAGTCAATTTCTTCAATACCACTCAATCAATTCTGAGATGGCTGGTCTTAGGACCGCTTCGACAGTCTCAAATCCTGATGGCTCCTCTAACGGAGATACCCCTCCTCCTAACGGTGTATCCGATGGCATGATCAGAAGACTTCCAACATTAAGCGAACTAGCACGGGTACATGAGATTCATACGAAGAACATGGAGCTAATCAAAGAAGCGGTAAATGACATACTTGATCTCCTCATCAAGATGACGTCAGAAATGAGCATTCCGGAGATTTCTACACTGCGGACTAATTCCCCTCAGATCAACAGTTTTACTACGAACCGGAGACCAGTGGATCAGGAAGCGACATCTCTAGTGGAAAGCTTGTGTGAACTCTTGCACCTCTCGAGGAATCAACGGGAAGAGACGTTTGCCGCAATTAATAAAATAGCTCTGGATGTACACCTGACTCCTTCTCGTCCGAAGTCCTATTTGCATCGGAAATATCGTAAACAATGTTACATTTCTGAGAAGACGACATGATGGCAGAGGAGGGTCACAACCGGGCCCTACATGTTACCGCACACATCAAGGGTTCGGAGTTCAGAAGGGCCCTCATCGACACAGGAGCATCTTCGAATGTGATTACGCTCAAGACTCTCAGAACAGCCAAGGTTAGCCCATGCAATATTGTACGTCAGCCCACCACAATGACGGACTTCGAAGGAAATCAAACCAGCACATACGGGTATGTCAATCTAAATTTATCAGTAGGACCCGTTCAGTCAAAGGTGAAATATGAAGTCATAGAAAAGGAGCCGGACTACCATATGATATTAGGGAGACCATGGCTTCATGAAAATAAGGTCATCCCTTCAACATATCACCAGTGCCTGAAGACCATGCTAAATGAGGAAGTCATCCGTATTCCTGCATCATTGTCTCCGTACGCACCGATATGCAGAGTGGAACTGTTTGAGCCGAAAGAAACTCCGCAGGGAAGGGCAGACAAAGTCCTGTGCACCCCACTACCCACGTGGGCTTCAATTCAGGAAGAAGACCGACTTGCACCACTGGAGGCTAAACACCACGACACACATTTTCTGAAGAGGCGTCCATCTCTATCCGGTGAAACCTCAACCCATGCTCACACCAAAAGGGAACGCGCTTTCAAGGCGAAGCGTGATCAGAAAGGGAGGACAATATACCGACGCCGCTGTTAGCAATTAGCAGGAGAGATTGGAACCAAGTCTCTCCGCCCAATTGAATGCTGCAAGAATGGGGAAGTACAAGATGAGGTATTGGATGCCCCGCAACAGCTACAATATGGAACCAATTCCACCACTGACGAGCTCGAGACTGTCAACATCGGGAATGAAGAATCTCCCAGACATGTCTCTATCAGTTCGATTCTGTCCGCGGACGAACGTGCAAGTCTTGTTCACCTACTCAAAGAGTACCAAGATGTGTTTGCCTGGACATACGAGGAAATGTCTGGTCTAGATGAAAAATTGGTCACCCATCACCTACATGTCATACCTGGATCCAAGCCGATCAAGCAATCCCCGAGGTAATTCAGACATGAAGTAGAAGAACAAATCAAGAACGAAATTCAGAAGCTACTAGCTGCTGGCTTCATCAAACCTATTCATCATCCGACCTGGTTAGATAATGTCGTCCCAGTAAAGAAGAAAAATGGACAGATCCGGTGCTGCATAGACTTCAGAGACTTGAACAGGTGCTCCTCCAAAAACGATCCTCCTATACCTAACATCGACATGTTAGTAGATGCAACCAGAGGACACGGCATGTTCTCCTCCATAGATGGATGTAACGGTTACAACCAGATAAGGATGTACGAGCATGATGCAAGTAAGATTGCTTTTCTAACTCCTCTCGGAAATTTTTATTATACCATACTGCCATTTGGTTTAAAGACTGCCGGTGCAACGTATCAACGCTCTATGACGGTAATCTTCAACTGGATCCGATAACTCAAGGGAGAAGCCTCAAGAAGATAACGATGTCCAAGCGTCATATCGAGCAAGATCCGGGCGAGTCACTCTATCAGACAGTGGTCGAACAAGATCCGGGGGAATATATCTCACCAACAGGCGATACAACCTTCAGCTTTCTGTAAGCAGTTCCCTGAAGCAGCAAGAGGAAAACCACCGAGATACAACATCCTGCGCGTCCATCAACTCCAACTCCAGTACCACATGCACGACTCCCACAATGATGAAACAACGTCCAAGATATTCCATACCTGGCTCGAAAACAACCACTACGAACAAACCATGTAAACCACGCTTGGGGACTGAGGCTCAGCATGAAGTTCCTTCACCGTCAGTCAAGGACTTCTTCAACACGAGAAAGATGGTTAGTCAAGAATCATGGAATTCGCAAGGGTAAATCAAACTGAAGAGGAAGCCACTTCAACGCTCCCTCCAGCAGAAGCTGCTTCAATGGTCTATTCAAGAGCCGCCTCAATGCTCTCTCTAGGACCCTATTCGCTTCAGAATCATGCTTCAATACTCTCTCCAGGATCCACCTCAACGTTCGCACCAGATGCCACTTTAACATCCTCTCGAGTCGTTTCAACACTCAAGCTACAACAATAATCTGTGCTCTGGTCAAGTTATCTTTGATGTACTCATTGCTCAACATACGTCTCATCCATCCTTCATGAGGACCCAGCGGAGCATGAAAAACCCTGAAGTCGATGGGAGGAGGGTTATCCTATGGAACGGATTTTTTCATATAGTTGGAAGGGCGCGGTGAACAACTCATCATCAATGTTCGGCATATCTTTGAAGCTTTCAACACCTCCTGACTTGGCACCAGCATTATCCCCAGAAGACATCTCAACAGGAGTTCTTTTCTTCATTTTACAATAAAAGACAGGAGTTAGTACTTGTATAAAAACGCATGAGATGTGTAGTCACACACGACAGAACACACATTCACTTTGGAGTACACAAGGCTGGTATTGGGTCCAAACACCGGTGTTGATCAAGTCACAAGTCCGGTGTTGATCAAGTCTCAAGACCAGTATTGATCAAGTCACAGGTATCACTCAAGTTTCAAGTCCGGTGTTGATCGAGTCACAAGTCCGGTATTGCTTAAGCTTCAAGTCCGGTATTGATCACGATTCCGGTATCACTCAAGTTTCAGGTCTGGTATTGCTCAAGCTTTAAGTCTGGTATTGATCATGAGTCCGGTATCACTAAGTTTCAAGTATGGTATTGCTCAAGCTTCAAGTCTGGTATTGATCAAGTCACAAGTCCGGTATTGCTCAAGTTTCAAGACCGGTGTTGGTCAAGGGCACGAGGCTGGTATAAAGGTGACATTCGGTCAGGCATACACGATATGGGACCCACGTTCAATCAAGCATATATGGCGGGACCATATTTATTTGCACAACACGGTTCTCTTATGTCATGGGAATCATGTTCACGAAATTCAAGCCCACGTTCGATCAAGCAGGCGCAGTAGCCCCACGAATGAAGCAGGCACAGCAGTCCGTCGATTAGGCACAACCCCACGATCGAGCGAAGCAGGCGTAATAGCCCCTCGACCTAATCAGTCATGGCAAGGTCGATCTGGCAAGACCGACATTCAAACGGAGCAAGCACGGAGCGGGCCCTCGACCGAAGCAGGCATAGAAAGGTCGATCGAAGCAGGCAATACCGACATCATACTAGGGGAACGCTCTCCTATATGCCTTTTGAACGTGACATACTCCAAGGACCAGGTGACCCGTCTCTCCTGGTAACATCTAAATTTGCCTCATAAGTTTTATCTTTAACTGTCACCATCTCATGCCTACCCCACAATAGTGTAACCATTGTGTGCTAGGCAGGGGACTTAATGTTGCTGGTGGATTTTCATTTAAGGTTAAAATTGTAAAAACTAGAAAATTATGCGCTGACATCTTGTAAAAGATAAAGCCATTAATAAGTGTTGGATACTCCCTCACTTTATTCGCCTAGAATGGAGCATGTGGCAACAATCCCATTCTGTGAATACATGAAATTCATCCAGGTTGGAGCATGTAGCAACAATCCCATATACCCTGTGAATTTCTAGCATTATTAATTAATACGCAATCAGCCTTGTATTTCTGTACTCATTATCAGTGCGGCATGACGACTGAGTGTTACTCTTACAGAGCAACACGAACCTCCAAGCATTATAATGAAACCATGTACGAAATACCCGTACAGGCTGACTCTCGGTGTGTTATACTAGCCCGATTAAGCCCCTCTCGGTGTGTTATACTAGCCCGATTGAGCATCCGGACTGACCGTATCAGTCCGGATATGATCGCAGATCATCAACTCCACAAGCATGATTGGATGACCCCAGATCAATTCCATCACCCCAAGCGGTATGGAATACCCACTGCCGACCCCGCATGGTCGGCCATTGGCCTAGCTTGCCAAGAAACGTTCATTCCAAGCAGTATGGACGGAAAACCCTAAATTAGGATTTCCGACATATTACATGTGTCGCAAATTAGTCTCAACCATCCATCTTCGCAGGTATAGATGGAGGGTGTAGATGTAGACTCAAAGGGCCCAGAACATGTCAACACAATCACCGAGGGCCCACTTACACACTTGACCAACCGGTCAAGACCAACCATGCTTGGTCGTAACAAATTCGTGCGCCCAAACAAGGGGTGACGCACGAGTTTGAAATCCAGAATTAGGGTTTTGAGCATCACGAGCGTCCATCTTCTCCGGCACGAAAGGAGGGTCCAAGATTAGATTAAGCAGGTCCGGTCATACCAGTATGACCACCGTGGACCCATCTATTCCCTCAGCCGATCGGCCAAGGCATATCATGCCTGGTTAATCCAAAACGCACGCCCAAACTAGCATGGTCACACCTCCCAAACCACAAACTGATCTCGACCGCTCAACTTCGCCGGACGATTTGGATGGCTCAGATCACGTTTTTATGGGATATTCAGGTATATGCGTGAACACCAGCCTACCACCTTCACACCAGGCCAATCGTCCAAGACCGACCAAGATTGGTCGTCTTGGAACGTGTGCACTGAAGTGGGCGTGACGTGCGGCTCTTGCGGCACTGGATTTTGTCACAAATCGATCTCGACCACTCAACTTCACCGGATGAATTGAGTGACCCAGATCATACTTTCGTGAGGTAATGGGGTATAGGCGCCTACACCATCATGCCGTCTACACGCATGTATGGTCGGCCTGGCCAAAGTTGTATCCCATGCTTGGTTTCGACCAAGCTGAAGAGTGATGCCTGCGCACCTCTTCAAAACCCTAATTTCATTAACGGTCGCGGATGAGTGTCTCAAAGATCATCTCATCCGTCCAACTTCACCCGACTTGGTTATACAACCACGGTCGGGAGTTAGTTGGTCGGTGATGCGTCATTACCCATCACTTTACCACACCATGATGCGATACTGCATAAAATACACACGATACTTCACAAGTATCAACTTCCCGAATAACGCAGATTATTCAAATTAGCATTACATGCTACCTATCATGGATCCACGATCCACACGTTCAGAACATCAATCATGTCACAAAGCGGGGGAATACATACGGGGTATTGGTCCGGCGGTTTACGGCGTGCGGCGTGCAACGCGCCATCACAAGAACGTGTTAGGAAGTCATGGACGGTTAGAGATGAGCAGGAGAAGTGGGCAAGACTGGTCGTGTGGCACCGACACACAACTCCACTACTCCATCACTCCATTTCCTCCACTTCCCACGAGAGACGTGAATAAGGCTCAATGACTTGTATAAATAGGTTCTCCGCCCTATTTCAAAAACAAGGAAAAACAACAGAGGCAAGTGTTAATACAAAACGTATTCAAACACCCAGAGCCTGCTTGCATCAATCACAAGCCTGCTCACCTTTCTGTTACAAGTCATAAGCAAGCCAACACCTTCACAATATCAACACCTTCTTCGCTTCCCTCCCTAATATCAACCCCATCTCCTTCACTTTGTGACCGAAACAAGTCTGTAACGGTCATTTCTTGGTTTAGGCCGGACTTGCACAAATTGACTTCCGAATCTACAAGCACTCACCGCGCAGTGAATTTGTTTAGGGTTTAGATTCATTCCTCATCCACACACCCCAAATTACCAAATTCAACAGGAGTAGTTTTCACCCATAAACAATCTTGTTACCAAATTGTTATGAAGAAATCCGACAAGATGTTACCTGAACAAAATTTTGCTTCATCGAAGGATGTTCATAATTCCAAACCAAACACGGATGATGAATTCTTTGACAAACCCCTCGCCCCTGCTCGGAAGAATCACCCAGGTTTCGTGCCAATTTTGTTAACCGGTGGTGAAGATGAAAAGAAAACACGTTCGGTTCACCCAGAGAACACCATACGGTTCTGTCTTCATAAAGGGTTATATTCTTCTTCCAACATTGATTTCAGGATGTGTCAAAGCCCATTGCATTATTTTGGTAGATGGGTTGAGTTCATGGTGAGTAAGGAGCACATAAATACCAACTTGATTCGAACGCAGATTATTGATGCTGTCAGAGCTTCAGTAAGTCTCCAGATTTGGAAGGATATCCCGGGCTTGATTGCTTTCATCTCCAGATGGTGTTCAGACACCCATATGATCATATGTAGATGGGGTGAAATAACTTTCTCCTTGGAGAGTGTGGCTCTCTTCTTTGAATCTTAGGTGGCAGGGAATCTTAACATCCAATTGTCTGAAGGTGAGGAGAAGATGCGGGATGACCTTGCCGCTAAGTTGGGAGATTTCGCTCGAAAAGACTCCACTGCGAAGTCGGAGGATTCTCTCCGGAAAGAGGATGAAAGGTTCTTTTACATCTGGTGGATATCTCAATGGTTTCCGGACGAGCTGGGACCTAAACGAGAAGCGATGATCTTCACGTTGCAGCATTTTTGGCTCTCTGGTTGTCTAGAGACATTTTTTATGACGGTTCTGGCAAGAAGGAAATAAGACCAGAGTTGCTAGTGATTGCTGTGAAGTTGGAAAAAGGTGAAGTTCTTCCCATTGGCAAGCTATTCCTTGGTTCCCTATATGTGCATCTGGATCACCTAGTTGCGAACATGCGAGTTTCGAATGGTTTCATGAAAGTGGATTCATATGTGCACGTTGCTTTTCTGCAATCTTGGTTATGGGAGCCCTTTGAGAAGTACGCTCTCAAACCGTTGCCTTCGATTCCCGCGAGTTGGGGCGGCTCCCGAATTCTTCGATGGGTGAACAGGCGTCCAAGAGTTGGTATGAGCTTGGTTAGTCTTCTCGATAAGTCGCATGAAATCAGTTTTCGCCCATGGGAGACGGTCCATAGGTCGGTGACTCAAATTGACACCTTTGCTTCTTCTCCGATCATGTCTTTGTCTTCTGACGGCAGCTTGAGTGTTGGTGAAAACTTGTTTATTCAAAGCTGCATGTCCGGTTATATGCCGTCTTTCTTAATGGGATCTTTCCGAATAGCTGCTTACAATATTCATGGGTTTCGATCAAGGGGTGCCTCTTGCTTACCAGCTAGTGGTTCCTAAGGATTCATTGCGTGCCGCCCTCAATGCCAGTGCCATTGAGCCGGGTATCCGTCTTCCCTTCTTTCAAATGGGAAGAGTAACTTCGACGACTTTTGGCTATAATGAGTTCTGGTACGATGAGTTCATTATGATCCAAGATTTTGTAAATAATGTGGTGGAGAATGTTCGTTGTAAACCTTCCCCAGCAGTTTTGAAGAAGTATCCAATGTTGAGAGATCTCAAGCGAAAGTTGCCTGGAAACTCGGAAAGTCCCCAGGCAAAGGAACAGAAAACGAAGAATCGTGCTGGTGGGTTCCGGGCGGTTTCAAAATATCCTCTCGCAGCTCTCGTGTCTTTCAGTTCTTCCAATAACCAGGTATGTGTCGTCTCCGTGTTGGTTTGTCTCAAAACACCTGAATTTCTGCTGAAAACATGTGTCTTGTTTCTTCCAGGGCTTCAGTAGTGTTAATGCTTTCGCTGCCCTTGCACGTTGCCAGGAGACGGCAATTTCTTCGAAGAATTCCGGCGGCACTGAGCCTTCTCATAACGGTGATGAGCTAGAGAAAGAAGAAAGTTCGACAAGTGAGAGTGATTCTTCTGACAGCACTGGTTCTTTTTCGGGAAGTGGTTCGGTGAGTTTCGCGCTTCTTTTTCTTTTTTCTTCCGTTTTTTTTTTTTTTTGAAAAATGTCTAACTCAAGTTCGCAGGAGGAATCCGGTTCGGAAGACGATTATGGGGCGGAGCCACACGAAAACTTGCCTTTGGTGACCACCACCGGTGACTTGGAGATGGGAGTTAGCCAATCGTTTGGGTACGAGATGTGGTTCAAACGGTGGATGATTCCACGATGGTTGCTGCCGTAGACATGGGAAAAGACCCTTTGCGAGTCGTGAGGCCAGTTACGGCGCCATTTTCGATCCCCGTACTTGGTTCCTTATCCGGGTCATGTCTTTGGTTGGAGGTTTCGGCGTCTTTGGCTAAGTATGAGGCGTTGTACACCAGAATCTGGGAGAAGTATGGACATATGGCCACAACCAAGAAGATCACTAGTCAATTTGCGCTGGTTAAGCGTGTGGAAGAGGCTTTATCTTCCATCTAGGACATGTATGAGGTGACTGGCCACACCGTTTCTGAAGACGTTATTGCCGACTGGGAGCACCATCGCGATGTGTGTGTAGAAAAGGAGTTCAACGCTTCATGGTTTGTCGAAGGCCTTCTTTGAGATCCGAAGTCGAAAGATGCGTGATCGAAAGCCTTTCTGCAGAGGAGATTGCACGACAGGAGGTAGAACTCGAAAAGCTTTCCAAGATGTTGACTATGAACAGGGTGGCTCTTGAAGATGCGAAGTTGACTTTCTCCAAGAAGAGCAGACCTCTGTTGGATGATTTTCCTTGAATGTTTCTCTGTTAAACTTTCATTTAGGTTCTTCTTCTTTTTTTTTTTTTTTTTTGAAAAACATACTGGATGTCTGGTTCAAAGTTCGACCGATTTTGATAGACCACTGGTAGCTTTTGAGGATATTAGATTATTTCTGGGATGCATGGTTTTGATAATATAACTCTGATTATGTTTTGTGAAAGGAATATTGCTTTTATGAAAGTGCGTGCTAGCAATCGGCACAAGACGCAATAGTATGACGGTTTTACTAAGAACCTAAAAACAGATCGTATATCTTGGCCAGTCTAAATTTACTCACTTCATCGGGTTTTTTTTTTTTGCGAACACGCCCCTCTTCATGTAAAAGGAGGCTTTGCTGGTAGCATCGCCAGCAAGTCCCCAATCGCTGGTAGCATCTTCAGCGAGTCCCCAGTTTTCTTGTGTAGTCTTTACGACTGGTAACCGGGTTGTATGGTAGTTGAGTCGGATTGAGTCACCTTCCCCTACCATCTTGACATCTGGGTCGAAGAACGAGATCAACATTCTGACATTGTAGCCGATAGATCAATCCTCCCGCTGTGGTCGCCAATTGTTTATGGGTAAAAATCATTTCTGCCGAATTTGGTAAATTCGGTAGGTGAGTGAGAAACTGGTTTAAACCCTAAACAAATGTGCTGAACGTGAGCACTTTCTAGATTCGAGAGATCAATCTGTACAAGTCCGGCCTAAACCAAGAAATGGCCATTCCAGACTTACTTCGGTTACAAAGTGGAGGAGAAGGTTGATTTGGGGAGGGAAGCAAAGAAAGGTGTTGAGACCAGAATAATTCAAGGAGAGTAGTGTCTCGACTTGTATTAGAAAGTGAAAGCTTCGGAAGCTTGAAAGAGATGAAAGCTTTTTTGGAGAGCTTGCAAAGTTGCCTTTTCTGAGAGTGTTGTGTTTTTCTCCTGACCGAGACTTGTTGTCTGGTGGAAATAGGTAAGACCTATTTATACAATTCGATATTGAAACGTACCCTGGCCTCATGAAGAAAGAGAGTAAAGGGTGAAATAATGGGAGGAGGTGGTAACTGCATGGTGTTTATGGGTGAAAAGGATTTCACCATTATTTCCTCATTTATTTGACCGATTTATTCCTATTCACGCTTTCTTAATATGAGCATAGTGTATGCTGCATGCTGTGACCGCCAAACCAAGACCCTGAAAAGCATCCCCCAGTTTGTGTTGATGTCTCGAGTGTTGGTTGCACCTTGAGTGCAAGTGGCAATGCCAGAACTGCTAGTGGCGTGTGTGGCATGTGCCAATGACATGTGCGGAATGCCTTGGTGGTAGGTTGCACGTTGAGTGTAAGTGGCAATGCCAGAGCTGCTAGTGGCGTGTGTGGCATGTGCCAATGGCATGTGCGGAATGCATTGGTGGTAGGTTGCACGTTGAGTGGAAATGCCAGAGCTGCTAGTGGCGTGTGTGGAATGTGCCAATGGCATGTGCGGAATGCCTTGGTGGTAGGTTACACTGTTTGCAAGTTAGGCTACCAGCGTGGGTTTTGGCATGTGCCAATGGCAAGTACGGCCAAGTTGGCCTAGGTTGCACGACTTGCAAGTTAGGCTACCAGCGTGCGTGTTTGGCATGTGTCAATGGCACACACGACCATTAGGGCCACGACTAGGTAATGAAAGCTACCAGCGAGCGTGTTGGCATGTGCCAATGGCATGCTCGGCTATTAAGGCCACGACCTGGTAAGAAAAACTACCAGCGATGCGTGTTGGCATGTGCCAATGGCATGCGTGGCCATTAGGGTCATGGCCTGGTAAGAAAAGCTACTAGCGATGCATGTTGGCATTTGCCAATGGCATGCGTGGCCATTAGGGTCACGGCCTGGTAAGGAAAGCTACTAGCGATGCGTGTTGGCATGTGCCAATGGCATGCGTGGTCATTAGGGTCACGGCCTGGTAAGGAAAGCTACCAGCGATGCGTGTTGGCATGTGCCAATGGCATGAGTGGCCATTAGGGTCACGACCTGGTAAGGAAAGCTACCAGCGATGCATGTTGGCATGTGTCAATGGCATGAGTGGCCATTAGGGTCACGGCATGGTAAGGAAAGCTACCAGCGATGCGTGTTGGCATGTGCCAATGGCATGAGTGGCCATTAGGGTCACGACCTGGTAAGGAAAGCTACCAGCGATGCATGTTGGCATGTGTCAATGGCACGCATGGCCATTAGGGCTACAACTTGGTAAGAAAAGCTACCAGCGATGCTGTTGGCATGTGCCAATGGCATGTGTAACCAATTTGGGTCACGGCCTGGTAAGGAAAGCTACCAGCGATGCGTGTTGGCATGTGCCAATGGCATGCGTGGCCAATTTGGCCTAGGTTGCACGGTTTACAAGCCTAGGCGCGGGCGCCATTTTGGCATGGCGTGGCTAGGGCCAAGGTAAGGGTGCTTGGCTTGGCGTGGTGTGACTAGTGTAGCTAGGGCCAAGGCAGAGTGTGTTTGGCATGGCGCGGCTAGCTTGGGCTAGGTGTGGCTGGCATGATTTGCCATTGGAACATAGGTGCGGCTAGCATGCTTGGCATGCTTTGGCGCGTTTGGTGTGACTAGCATAGCTAGGGCCAAGGCAGAGTGTGTTTGGCATGGCGCGGCTAGCTTGGGCTAGGTGTGGCTGGCATGATTTGCCATTGGCATGGAGGTGTGGCTAGCATGGTTGGCATGCTTTGGCGCGTTTGGTGTGACTAGCATAGCTAGGGCCAAGGCAGTGTGCGTTTGGCATGGCACGGCTAGCTTGGGATAGGTGTGGCTGGCATGATTTGCGATTGGCACGGAGGTGCGGCTAGCATGGTTGGCATGCTTTGGCACGTTTGGTGTGACTAGCATAGCTAGGGCCAAGGCAGAGTGCGTTTGGCATGGCGCGGCTAGCTTGGGCTAGGTGTGGCTGCATGATTTGCCATTGGCACGGAGGTTCGGCTAGCATGGTTGGCATGATTTGGCGCGTTTGGTGTGACTAGCATAGCTAGGGCCAAGGCAGAGCGTGTTTGGCATGGCGCGTCTAGCTTTGGATAGGTGTGTCTGACATGATTTACCATTGGCACGGAGGTGCGGCTAGCATGGTTGGCATGCTTTGGCGCGTTTGGTGTGAATAGCATAGCTAGGGCCAAGGCAGAGTGCGTTTGGCATAGCGCGGCTAGCTTGGGCTAGGTGTGGCTGGCATGATTTGCCATTGGCACGGAGGTGCGGCTAGCATGGTTGGCATGCTTTGGCGCGTTTGGTGTGACTAGCATAGTTAGGGCCAAGGCAGAGTGCGTTTGGCATGGCGTGGCTAGCTTGGGCTAGGTGTGGCTGACATGATTTGCCATTGGCACGGAGGTGAATTAGGGTTTTGCTCGTTGTAACCCTAATTTGAAAAAATACCCCCTATTAATTACTGACTACATGTATTAAATGTTCTAATAAATGTGTCACCGGTGACATTAGGTTATTCGGGGTTTTACGATTTTACCCTTTGTCTAAAAACCACCATCGGCAGTAGTATAGAACGTCGTAAAGCTCGTTTAGTGGCGAAAGGCTTCAATCAGCAGGACGGGATTGATTACGGAGAAACCTTCAGCCCTGTAATCAAACCATGTACCATTCGACTAGTGTTGTCACTAGCTGTGATGAATCAGTGGCAGATGAAACAATAAGACGTCGAGAATGCATTTTTACATGGACATTTGGAGGAAGATGTCTACATGCAGCAACCACCGGGATATGTAGACCCAAACTTTCCTAATCATGTCTGTAAGCTTCATAAATCGCTTTATGGACTTAAACAAGCTCCTCGGGCTTGGTTTTCTAAGCTCAGTGGTTACTTGTTGCACCTTGGATTCAAAGCCTCAAATGCTGACAGTTCATTATTGGTCTTGCTATCAGATTCTTACACTATATATGTATTGGTGTATGTCGATGATATAATAGTCACAGGGTCGGATCCAGCTCAGATTACCAAACTCATTGCTGATCTTGGTAAAGAGTTTGCTCTAAAGGACATGGTGATTTGTCATTCTTTATTGGGGTAGAAGTTCTCAGGCAAGGATCAGAGGTTGTTTGAACTCAGCGCAAATATGTCACGGACCTTCTGAGACGCACCAAGTTGGATGGAGTCAAACCCGTCACTACACCATTAGCTTCAAATGTAAAGATTCAGAAACTTGGCTCAGAAAAGTTTGCAGACCTTACTTTGTATCGAAGTATTGTTGGAGCACTCCAGTATTTACATCTGACGCGGCCGGACATTTCAGTGGCAGTGAATAAAGTTTGCCAATATATGCATGAGCTGTATGTGGAACATTGGGAGATGGTGAAGAGGATCATACGTTATCTAAAGCATACATTTGACTATGGTTTACATCTCAAATCGTCAAGAGACTTCTCCTTACATGCCTATTCTAATGCGGACTGGGCTGGCAGTCTAGATGGTCGTAGGTATACAAGTGGATATTGCGTATACTTTGGTGGAAATTTGATTTCTTGGAGTGCCAGAAAACAAAAGACTGTCTCTAAGTCTATCACGGAAGCTGAGTATAGGGGAGTTGCCATTGCTACCTCTGAAGTAATTTGGATTCAGTCACTGCTTAAGGAACTTGGTATTGCTGCGACTGTTCCAACGTTTTGGTGTGATAATCTTGGTGCAACGTATCTCACTGCAAACCCTGTTTTTCATGTACAAACTAAACACGTAGAGATTGACTACCACTTTGTGTGAGAAAGAGTTCTTTGAGAAGAAATTACAAGTGCGCTTCATATGTTCTAAGGACCAACTAGATGATATATTCACGAAGGGGCTATCTTCTCCAAGGTTTCACTACATTCGGAACAAGTTGCACATTCGTCAACTCCGGTAAAATTTGAGGGGAGGTGTTAGTCATACTGTTGAGAGTCTCCCTCAAGACTCTCAACTGAGTCAGTCTACAACAGCATCCGGTCTATAGCCTTGTAACTAGGTCTTTAAGTTACCATTAAACTCGCTCTTTATTTGTTAGCTTTTATTTAGCATCTGTAATAGCTTCAGAAATAGTTCTGTAGAACTATCAATATAAATAAAGAACATATCTCCACAAGTTAAAAAGTGTGGAAGATATTCACCCATATCCATGTTCTAAGTGTTAACATCAAACAAGAGTTAGGGTTTTTGAGATTCTTTTCTCCTGATAATCTAGACACTGCAAAGCGACTTCATCTTTTCTTCAGAAACCGATTTCCAAAAATAACCAACAAAAATAGTTACCTAAAGAGATTTATTATGGAAGAAGGATGACTGCATTGTGCCGAAACACTGAGTACACTCTGCTAGTTGAACACACAATGAGATTTCTAATATAAGTGGCGTCCTTATTAATGAACTCACTTTTTAAACCCGTTAGGTTAACTTATTAACGTGAACAACAATGATCTCTTGGTTGGGTAGATTTTTTCCCAACAAGATAGTTGCTAATGTGATATTAATTTGATATCACCAAAATTTCAAACAACAACCTACCAGTAGAAACTAATACGTGTTCTAGTATTCAAATTCAAAATCAAGCATTCAAATTAAAATTCAAGTCAGAAACTTATCTTGAAACTAAACAACAATCCGTGTACACCATTAGTAATTTAAGAGAGAACCAATATACCTGGTTTACCCTATAAACAACGCCCTATGCAAATTGATACTAAAGGTTGGCCGTGTCAATGTCTTGCAGACTTGCACATTGAATTTCCAAATCCTGCTTCTGATGCATTACCTAGCACAAAATATTGCTTACTCCAGAAGATGTTCTAGTACCCTAACATTATTCAAAATAAATACGTGAAAACAACTCTTTGCCAGTGCCTCGTTTAATTGCTTTAATTGCTAAAATTAGACTAATACCAAAAACCATAGCTTCATTTTTGAAATTGAATGAAAATTACATACGACTGGGTGATTAATCTGTAGCTTCTTTTGTATCTATCTCAGTTATCCAACCCTAGCCTTTTGGAATTTAACCCCAATATACATTACTAACTTGTTAAGAAACCCTAATTTTTACGGTGTCTCCTTACACTGACATCATATGATATGAAGAAGGGGAGTAACACAAGAAGAAGAGGGGATGAGGTGATTGAGGCGGTAGGGGTAGACTCTTTGGTATACTTCTGCGAGGAAGGAATGGAAAATGACATAAGAATGAGAATTAAGACGTGAAAGTGAAAAACTTTTGTGGACCTTAGGGCAGAGGAGAAAGAGTCAGTTATAGAGGAGTGCGAATTTGTGCACACTCCTTGACGAGTGTATATTTCACATTTCAATCTCTACCCTTGATTCAATTTAGGGAGTTATGTAACGAGGGTCGTGATTCTAAACATGGAAGGTAATGGGGCCATCAGTTAAATAGCCAACCAATCAGAAGTTAATGTGAAATATACACTCGTTAGAGGAGTGTGAACGGATTTGGACTCGTTATAGAGATGTAACGTTAAATAAATTAAACAATAGTAGTGGGTGATGACGTATATGGTGTGGTCAGACCTTAGTTTTAAAAATGAGGACCTTCCGAAGCCGAACTTATGTTCGGTTGGGAAATGTTTTTTACAACTAACCGAACTTATGTTCGGTTAGGAAATGTTTTTGCAACAAACCGAACCGACCAGTTCGGGTGGCAAATATTTTTTGGAACTAACCGAAGTTACCAGTTCAGTTGGGAAATGTTTTTTGTGACTAAACCGAACTATTGTTCGGTTGGGAAATATTTTTTATAACTAACCGAACTTACTTTCGGTTGGGAAATGTTTTTGCAACTAACCGAACATATAACTAACAAACCATGGTCCCAAAAAACGATTCATTAAAAACTCATCACAAAAAGCCCATCCATGATCTCAAGTGGCAGAAATATGCCCAAATATGCGACTTGATGTATAATGCACCATTACAACACTTTAAAAAATATGGTTTGTTTGCAGAATTCACCTTTCCAGGAATTTATAATCCCACGTGTAAATTCCTTGTGTGTTTGTGTTTATGGGTGAAAATCGTTTCTGCTGATTTCGGTAATTTCGGTGAGTGAGTGAGAAACTGATTCAAACCCTAAACAAATGTGCTGCACGTGAGCACTTTATAGGTTCGAGAGATCGATCTGTACAAGTCCGGCCTAAACCAAGAAATGGCCATTCCAGATTTGCTTCGTTCACAAAGTGGAGGAGAAGGGTTGATTTGGGGAGGGAAGCAAAGAAAGGTGTTGAGGAGAGCAAAGTATCTCGACTTGTATCGAAAGTGAAAGCTTAGGAAGCTTGCAAGAGATGGAAGCTTTTGAGAGAGCTTGCAAAGTTGCCTTTCTGAGAGTGTAAGTGTAGTATATTTCTCCTGACCGAGACTTGTTGTCTGGTGGAAATAGGTAAGACCTATTTATACAAGTCGAGTTTGAAACGTACCACTGGCCTCATGAAGGAAGAGAGTAAAGGGTGAAATAATGGGAGGAGGTGGTAACCGCATGGTTTAATGGGCGAAAACGTTTTTCACCATTATTTCCTCTTTTATTTGACCGCTTTATTCCTTTTCACGCTTTCTTAATGTGAGCGTAGTATGCTGTTGCATGTTGTGACCGCCAAACCAAAACCCTAAAGAAGCATCCCCCAGTTTGTGTTGATGTCTCGAGTGTTGGTTGCATCTTGAGTGCAAGTGGCGCTGCTAGTGGCGCGTGTGGCATGTGCCAATGGCATGTGCGGAATGCCTTGGTGGTAGTTTGCACGGTTTGCAAGTTAGGTTACCAGCGTGTGTGTTTGGCATGTGTGGAATGCCTTGGTGGTAGGTTGCACGGTTTGCAAGTTAGGCTACCAGTGTGTGTGTTTGGCATGTGCTAATGGCATGTGCGGAATGCCTTGGTGGTAGGTTGCACGGTTTGCAAGTTAGGCTACCAGCGTGTGTGTTTGGCATGTGCCAATGGCATGCGTGGCCATTAGGGCCGTGACCTTGATAGGGAAACTAGCTAGCGAGCATGTTGGCATGTGCCAATGGCATGCGTGGCCGTTAGGGCCGTGATTTTGCTAGGGAAACTAGCTAGCGAGCATGTTGGCATGTGCCAATGGCATGCATGGCCGTTAGGGCCGTGACCTTGATAGGGAAACTAGCTAGCGAGCATGTTGGCATGTGCCAATGGCATGCGTGGCCGTTAGGGCCGTGATTTTGCTAGGGAAACTAGCTAGCGAGCATGTTGGCACACTGGGAAACTAGCTAGCGAGCATGTTGGCATGTGCCAATGGCATGCATGGCCGTTAGGGCCGTGATTTTGCTAGCTAGCGAGCATGTTGGCATGTGCCATTGGCGCGTACGGCCATGTTGACCTAGTTGCATGTTTTGCAAGCCTAGGGCGCTATGTTTGGCGTGGGCCAAAGGGATAGCGGCTTGGAAGTATGGCTTGCGACACGTGTTGGCATGTGCCAATGGCACGTGCGGCCATGTTGACCTAGTTGCAAGTCTTGCAAGCCTAGGGCGCTATGTTTGGCGTGGGCCAAAGGCATAGCGGCTTAGAAATATGGCTTGCGGCACGTGTTGGCATGTGCCAATGGCACGTGCGGCCATGTTGACCTAGTTGCGAGTCTTGCAAACCTAGGGCGCTATGTTTGGCGTGGGCCAAAGGCATAGCGGCTTGGAAGTATGGCTTGCGACGCGTGTTGGCATGTGCCAATGGCACGTGCGGCCATGTTGACCTAGTTGCAAGTCTTGCAAACCTAGGGCGCTATGTTTGGCATGGGCCAAAGGCATAGCGGCTTGGAATTTGGCGTTGTAGCCATGGTGTGCGTGTGGTGCGGCTTGGTTTGGCATGGTTGCCATGGTGCGCAGAGTACGACTAGGCTTGGCATGGTTGCCATGGTGCGCGATATGCGGCTTGGTTTAGCATGGTTGCCATGGTGCATGATATGCGGCTTGTTTTGGCATGGTTGCCATGGTGCGCGATATGCGGCTTGGTTTGGCATTGTTGCCATGGTGCGCGATATGCGGCTTGGTTTGGCATGGTTGCCACGGTGCGCGATATGCGACTTGTTTTGGCATGGTTGCCATGGTGCGCGATATGCGGCTTGGTTTGGCATTGTTGCCATGGTGCGCGATATGCGGCTTGGTTTGGCATTGTTGCCATGGTGCGCGATATGCGGCTTGGTTTGGCATGGTTGCCATGGTGCGCAGAGTGCGGCTTGGTTTGGCATGGTTGCCATGGTGCGCGAGTGCGGCTTGGTTTGGCATGGTTGCCATGGTGCGCGATATGCGGCTTGGTTTGGCATTGTTGCCATGGTCGCTTGATATGCGGCTTGGTTTAGCGTGGTTGCCATGGTGCGCAGATATGCGGCTTGGTTTTGGCGTGGTTGCCATGGTGCGCAAAGTATGCGGCTTGGTTTTGAAATTAGGGTTACGTGTTGAAAACCCTAACGGTATTTTGAAAAAATACCCCTATTAATTATTTACACCCGAGTTAAATGCTCTTAGTTAATGTGTTGCGGGTAACACTAGGTCATGGGGTTTTACGATTTTACCCCTTGTTTTAAAAACCACCATCAACATTAAGTCCCCCGCTAGCTCGGAGCAGGGGCTTTGTTGCGAGGTAAGCATAAGATGGTGACAAACTATTAACAAACAAACCGTAAAGAAAATTGAAAGGAGGCTCGTCGACCTTTTATAAATAGGATTTGGAATCCTTGCCTCGGTCGTTTTGCACAAGTCGAGGCTGGCACAATTGGTGGGCCGATGCGGCTTAGGCGATTTGGGAAGTTGGCGTGAGTTGGGAAACTGAGTTGGCTAGCTGGTGGGACCAGCGCAATTGGTGGGGCCGGTCCAACTTGGAAACCATGCTTGCAGGCGTGACTTTGGCGGCATTGAGAAGTCGCAATTGGTGGGGCCGGTCCAATCTTGGAAACCATGCTTGCAGGCGTGACTTGGGCGGCATTGAGAAGTCGCAATTGGTGGGGCCGGTCCAATCTTGGAAACCATGCTTGCGGGCGTGACTTGGGCGGCATTGGGAAGTCGCAATTGGTGGGGCCGGTCCAATCTTGGAAACCATGCTTGCAGGCGTGAATTGGGCGGCATTGGGAATTCGCAATTGGTGGGGCCGGTCCAATCTTGGAAACCATGCTTGCAGGCGTGATTTTGGTAAAAGGAAATCCTTCCCTATTTCAAAGTCTTTCACGCATATATATATATATATATATATATATATAAAGCCCCTTTTTCCCCATTCTGCGCTTTATTCTTTCTTCTTTTCATACTAGCGGCAAAGAGAGACCGGCTTCCAGGTATGTCTTCGAGTACTCTTCTGCCCTATTTCAGATTCTTACACTATATATGTATTGGTGTATGTCGATGATATAATAGTCACAGGGTCGGATCCAGCTCAGATTACCAAACTCATTGCTGATCTTGGTAAAGAGTTTGCTCTAAAGGACATGGTGATTTGTCCTTCTTTATTGGGGTAGAAGTTCTCGGGCAAGGATCAGAGGTTGTTTGAACTCAGCGCAAATATGTCACGGACCTTCTGAGACGCACCAAGTTGGATGGAGTCAAACCCGTCACTACACCATTAGCTTCAAATGTAAAGATTCAGAAACTTGGCTCAGAAAAGTTTGCAGACCTTACTTTGTATCGAAGTATTGTTGGAGCACTCCAGTATTTACATCTGACGCGGCCGGACATTTCAGTGACAGTGAATAAAGTTTGCCAATATATGCATGAGCTATATGTGGAACATTGGGAGATGGTGAAGAGGATCATACGTTATCTAAAGCATACAGTTGACTATGGTTTACATCTCAAATCGTCAAGAGACTTCTCCTTACATGCCTATTCTAATGCGGACTGGGCTGGCAGTCTAGATGATCGTAGGTATACAAGTGGATATTGCGTATACTTTGGTGGAAATTTGATTTATTGGAGTGCCAGAAAACAAAAGACTGTCTCTAAGTCTATCACGGAAGCTGAGTATAGGGGAGTTGCCATTGCTACCTCTAAAGTAATTTGGATTCAGTCACTGCTTAAGGAACTTGGTATTGCTGCGACTGTTCCAACGTTGTGGTGTGATAATCTTGGTGCAACGTATCTCACTGCAAACCCTGTTTTTCATGCACAAACTAAACACGTAGAGATTGACTACCACTTTGTGTGAGAAAGAGTTGCTGAGAAGAAATTACAAGTGCGCTTCATATGTTCTAAGGACCAACTAGATGATATATTCACGAAGGGGCTATCTTCTCCAAGGTTTCACTACATTCGGAACAAGTTGCACATTCGTCAACTCCGGTAAAATTTGAGAGGAGGTTTTAGTCATACTGTTGAGAGTCTCCCTCAAGACTCTCAACTGAGTCAGTCTACAACAGCATCCGGTCTATAGCCTTGTAACTAGGTCTTTAAGTTACCATTAAACTCGCTCTTTATTTGTTAGCTTTTATTTAGCATCTGTAACAGCCTCAGAGAATGTTCCGTAGAACTATCAATATAAATAACGAACACATCTCCACAAGTAATGTGTGGAAGATATTCACCTATATCCATGTTCTAAGTGTTAACATCAAACAAGAGTTAGGGTTTTGAGATTCTTTTCTCCGATAATCTAGACACTTTATAAAGCGACTTCATCTTTTCTTCAGAAACCGATTTCCAAAAATAACCAACAAAAATAGTTACCTAAAGAGATTTATTATGGAAGAAGGATGACTGCATTGTGCCGAAACACTGAGTACACTCTGCTAGTTGAACACACAATGAGATTTCTAATATAAGTGGCGTCCTTATTAATGAACTCACTTTTTAAACCCGATAGGTTAACTTATTAACGTGAACAACAATGATCTCTTGGTTGGGTAGATTTTTTCCCAACAAGATAGTTGCTAATGTGATGTTAATTTGACATCACCAAAATTTCAAACAACAACCTACCAGTAGAAACTAATACGTGTTCTAGTATTCAAATTCAAAATCAAGCATTCAAATTAAAATTCAAGTCAGAAACTTATCTTCAAACTAAACAACAATCCGTGTACACCATTAGTAATTTAAGAGAGAACCAATATACCTAGTTTACCCTATAAACAACGCCCTATGCAAATTGATACTAAAGGTTGGCCGTGTCAATGTCTTGCAGACTTGCACATTTAATTTCCAAATCCTGCTTCTGATGCATTACCTAGCACAAAATATTGCTTACTAAATTACCCCAGAAGATGTTCTAGTACCCTAACATTATTCAAAATAAATACGTGAAAACAACTCTTTGCCAGTGCCTCGTTTAATTGCTTTAATTGCTAAAATTAGACTAATACCAAAAACCATAGCTTCATTTTTGAAATTGAATGAAAATTACATACAACTGGGTGATTAATCTGTAGCTTCTTTTGTATCTATCTCAGTTATCCAACCCTAGCCTTTTGGAATTTAACCCCAATATACATTACTAACTTGTTAAGAAACCCTAATTTTCACGGTGTCTCCTTACACTGACATCATATGATATGAAGAAGGGGAGTAACACAAGAAGAAGAGGGGATGAGGTGATTGAGGCGGTAGGGGTAGACTGCTGGTATACTTCTGCGAGGAAGGAATGGAAAATGAAATAAGAATGAGAATTAAGACGTGAAAGTGAAAAACTTTTGTGGACCTTAGGGCAGAG
Organism: Papaver armeniacum; assembly: GCA_023531295.1. NCBI lineage: Eukaryota > Viridiplantae > Streptophyta > Magnoliopsida > Ranunculales > Papaveraceae > Papaver > Papaver armeniacum. The sequence goes on from JAJJWW010012678.1 coordinate 119,077, forward strand.
GAGAAAGAGCTGTTATAGAGGAGTGCGAATTCGTGCACACTCCTTGACGAGTGTATATTTCACATTTCAATCTCTACCCTTGATTCAATTTAGGGAGTTATGTAACGAGGGTCGTGATTCTAAACATGGAAGGTAATGGGGCCATCAGTTAAATAGCCAACCAATCAGAAGTTAATGTGAAATATACACTCGTTAGAGGAGTGTGAACGGATTTGGACTCGTTATAGAGATGTAACGTTAAATAAATTAAACAATAGTAGTGGACTGATGACGTATATGGTGTGGTCAGACCTTAGTTTTAAAAGTGAGGACCTTCCGAAGCCGAACTTATGTTCGGTTGGGAAATATTTTTTTGCAACTAACCGAACTTATGTTCGGTTAGGAAATGTTTTTTGCAACAAACCGAACCGACCAGTTCGGGTGGCAAATGTTTTTTGGAACTAACCGAAGTTACCAGTTCAGTTGGGAAATGTTTTTTGTGACTAAACCGAACTATTGTTCGGTTGGGAAATGTTTTTTATAACTAACCGAACTTACGTTCGGTTGGGAAATGTTTTTGCAACTAACCGAACATATAACTAACAAACCATGGTCCCCCAAAAAAATCATGGTCCCAAAAAACGATTCATTAAAAACTCATCACAAAAAGCCCATCCATGATCTCAAGTGGCAGAAATATGCCCAAATATGCGACTTGATGTATAATGCACCGTTACAACACTTTACAAAATATGGTTTGTTTGCAGAATTCACCTTTCCAGGAATTTATAATCCCACGTGTAAATTCCTTGTGTGTTTGGTAACTCAACTAAAATTCATAGGATTTATAGAGTTTTCTTGTATTATAAATTCTTTATAACGTTTTGGCATTACCCTCATATCTTAAAATTGCATATATATGGGATTTAGAGTTAAAAAAAAAAAACGGGTCCATAAATCCCTTGATAAGTTTCCCAGCAAATCTTAAGGGGAGGGGTCGAACTCTATATGGAGGATTTGCTGGAAAACTGAATCACGTAGGAAACATGATTCCAAAAATTCAGAAAACCAAACATACAGAGGGAAACGTAATTTTACCAAATCCCTGAACCCATAAATTTCACCTATAAAATTCTACATCCAAACCCACCTATATGAAGACTTACGACACAGGGAATATACTAGTTTCCATGGGGGTTGCATATCCCGTTTATATTTATATGAATTTGATAACCCACATGAAACTGTGTACTCTTCTGTAGCAGTAGCTAAACAAGCTCCGCAATTTATAAAGAACACTGACAATGAAATGTTCCCATTAGATTAAGAAGTCCCAGAATTGCAGAATATATCAGAAAGGCATTAAGCCACTCAGTCCTGAAAAATGGTGTTCTTTATAATTCGTAATTCGATATCCTCGTAGACTATATATACCAAAACATGCATCTAATTTAAAATGAACATCACAAAGTGTATGTCTCATGGCCAGTTCTAAGAGGTAATGGCCACAAGCAGCTTCCCACAGCTTCTCCATGTCAAAACAAATATGATACCGGATGTGTAATGCAGCATTAAGGCACTTTATGCTTGAATTTCTTACACATGTTGCACTGTGCAATGCATCAAAGCAAATAAACAAGCAACAACAAATATAGACCATAAAAGTAAATTGAAGCTAAAAGCCTCAGAATTGCAGAATGTCTCACCAAGGCGTTAAGCCATTCAGTCCCAAAAGATGGTATTCTTTATAATTCGATATTCTCATAGGCTAGAATCTAAACTACTATCCCAATTTATTTTATTTATTTTTATTTAAAAAGACTAAATGCATGTCTCATGGCCAGTCCCAAGAGGTAACAGCTACAACGCAGCTCAGGGGCGGAGCCACGCTGGGACTAGGGAGGACAGTTGTCCTCCCTAGCTTTTTGTAAACGGAAAATTTGTAGCCGTAATTTGGCTGAAGAGAATATTTGACCCCCTAATTTTCGTAAAATTAACGAGCTTAAGAAAAGTAATTACAATTATTTACTTATATATGTCATATAATTACAATTTGTTACTGAATTATGTGCTTAAATTAAGGGAACTATTACAATCGATCCTTAAATTGATTGCCGGGTTGGTTACTTTAAGAGTTTTTCAAATTAAGAATTTTTCTTTAATTCAGTGCGATGATATAATTGTAAATTGTCCCCCAAGCAAATCTTTCTGGCTCCGCCCCTGGCAGCTCCCCAAGGCAATGGATGGAATATGAGACCACCTGAGATGGAGATCTTCCGACCATCAACATCCCAAGATTTTTCTATGACGTTTACAAATGTAGTAGGTTTCTGGGGTTACGGTTAGGTCTGGAGGTTCACAAAACCCTACCGTAACTATGACACCCCTTAAATGTTGTGGTTTTCTAGAGTTATGGGTGGGTTCGTAAGTTCAGGAACCTAGCCGCAACAAACGAATTCCGGGATGTTCTAACCTCAGGTAGCTTTTCTGAACCCTATATGGCTTAAACTGAGCTGATTATTTGTTTTTTTCGTGTACCTCATCGATTGTGCCACCAAAACAGAGAACAACAGAAGCAATAGCTAAGGCAGTAAACGAGCTAGATCCAAAACCACGATTGAGTCAGTAAACATAGACACACACGTTATCATTACATATTAACTTCAAGTGCATTCAAGGAAAGACGGAGATTATCTAATGTCACAATAACAACCGACATTGTCAGAATGGATCTAAAAGTAAAAATAAACATTTCCGTAATGTCAAATTCTAATCATTTTTGCATAAACATTAAACACACTTTTACACGTCTTTGGTGATAGAGTGATATAGTTCATAAAGATACAACTTCAAGCATTAAGTTAGTGCTTCCTTAACTTGTTTCCAACCATATAATATATAAGAATAACCACTTAATTATATGATGCCGATACACATTGCTATCCTCCTACGCATGGAGCAAGATGGTTTACGTTGAAACTCAATCCCAAGTTTACACAAGTTTTCCAAAGAAGACCCGTTCTTTTCAAACGCAATCACAAGCTTGTAATAGATGCGCTCCATTTCACCAAAAGCTATTCGTGTCGGAACCGGAAGATCAACCGCGTTCATTCTCCCTTTAATGTACGCCTTACAGGTGGTTAATATTATTTTGGCTTGATCATGAAAATGTTGAGTCACAAATTCTTCAAAGCAATTTGGAGGCTTCTTAAGTACAGAAACCATTGTTTCCCAATTGTCCTTGATAATTTCTTCATCATAAAACAAAGTTGCTGGTTCGCGATGAATAGTATGTGCAGTGGAGACAAAGATATCACGAATCAAAACCAAAAGTTCTAGAACTGTTGATGTAATAGAACACCAAGGAATATCTTTTGGTGTGAAGATCTCAGAAACTGCAAACGGAATATATTCACTCATGGTCGCAACATCATAGCAGCGGTAATGAATATTAGGGCGTACGTTCGGATACTTTGGAGGGAATTGAATATCTAGAAAAAAGAGACCGTCATGGTAAGGACTACCTTGAGGTCCAATAATGACAGCTTGCAAGAGGTCTGGTCTTTCCCTGTTAGCTCTAACGAAGATTGAATCCGGAAGTTGTTCCTTGAAGATGTTCCATTCTTCATATATCTTATTTCTTAATTTATCACTATATTTCTTTGGGCGACGTTTATAATAGTGACTATCACTGAAGGATGATGCTTCTTCAATGATGTCAAATTGCTTGAATTTGCCTCCTCGAATCCTTTTCTTGATTGTCTCTTCATCTCTCATCTTTTCCATCGTGAAACCTAGTTGTTGCTGTTTTTCTAAAAGGGGATCTTGAAAACTGACCTACCTAGTTGAGAGTTTGTTGATTTGTTGTTAGAATACCTTCACGAGCAAAGTATTTATATGTATGTAAACATCCACTTCCGAAGCTTATTTGGAAACCGATTTTGATTAGAGTTTTTCTAATAAGATACCAAAAGTAGTTTTTCTAAGAAGATTCGGAGCACTTTTCCGAGTAAGTTGAAACACGTGATTAGCCAATTGCACGTGTCGTAGGTAAAAGTACAAAGTGGGGCACGGGATACCTTTTCATCCAAGTTCAGCCCACCACTTTAACTTGGTGTTTTTAGTTGTTTTTGTTTGGCTAATTAACGTGATTTGTTTTTTACTTCTAGGTTTTCATTTTCGTTCCGTCGAAGTAACAAGGAATCTTCGATCTATCGTCCGAAAAATTCAAACATCAGATCCTTGAAACAAAGGTGTTTAGTACTTGAAGAGATCAATGCGGCATGGAGGATCAAACCGCTGCTCATTGAATCAGGTAACTAGATGTTTATGTTGATTCCGATTCATCTTTTATAATAGAAGATTATTCGATTTATGGTTTTAGATGCTACCCAACAAATTTAGAGCTAGAAAGTAGATTACTCCGTATGGTTTGCATACGTACCTACAATTTAGAACTGACTTCACAGGTAACCTTATAAATATTTCAACTGGAAGGCTCAACATGACTTCTTTTGCTGCAACTTAATCTTCTCATGCATGCACTGAAATTATTGAGGAAGGAAAACCAAAACTGAGAGAAGAGAAGTCTCAAAGTTTTGAAAATACAAGAGAGTTATATTCACCATAATACAAGTCGGAAACATTCAAACATGTATAAAAAAGAATTCCTGGCAAGTTCAGCGGAAACATGTATTAATGTCATGTATAGAACGTACGTGACATTAATGAAGTAGTATCAAATGTTCCTTGAGTTGTACGTAGCAATATTTTGCTGAAAGCAGCTATCTCCCATGAGACTGTATCCTCCCCTTCCCAATGGAGCTGTTTTCAACACGAATTTGCATTCGTCTCTACTTCGAGTCCACTGCATGGAGCTCCCTCAATTAGTCAGGTTAAAGTCGATTTCTAAGCTTTGCCAAGTTATCGAAATCAAATGGCATACCAGGGATAAGAAGAAAAAAAAATACTTACACATTCGCTTGAATTTCTCTTTGAGATCAGTCATATGTTCGCTCTCGGTAATTCTAAAAGAAGCAACCAGGGTAGCAGCTTGTACACAATTGGCTGGGGTTGCAGTTCCAATAGCTAAATTAGTGAACAATTGTTCTGGATTGAGTGAGTACGGTAATATGTCGAGGGCTTCTGTTCAGTGATTGGAATCCATTGGTAGCTGTTTGCTTTCGTTCTTAAAATTAAAAACCAAATGTGAATATCCAGCCATAATTTTAGTGACCAGAGAATGCAAAAATAATAAACCAAAACTAAAAACCGATCAGCTATGAATGTAGAGGCCCCCTCTGCACTGCACCACATTCATCAACATCAACATCAATTATTGTTTAGCTGATAGCCCATGTAGGACCATTCGCGCGCACACACATTTGTAGGTGTAGCCGCATATTTTCATTCATCTTCTTTTCGTGCGCGCACACACATGTGTAGCTACATACATATTTTTATTCATATTCTTTTCTCTTTTTCTTAATTTTTTCATCATCTTCTTTTCTTTTTTTCTTAATTTTGGGAATTTCATTCATCTTCTTTTCTTTTTTTCTTAATTTTGGCGAAACATTCATCTTTTTTTCTTTTCTTTTGGGGGATTTGCTGATAGCTCATGTAGAGCTACTGGGTTGGGCATACACATACAATTCATAGCTGATTGGCAATATGGAAAGCAGATCTAACTTATTATATACACGAATACCAAGATCGCATTCTCGGATGGGGGACTATTACTTTCAAGTGATAGCGCACACCAAATCCGCTAACGCAGAAAAGAGGGAACCCAATGTCATCTTGGGCGGCTCAATTTGACAAGAAGTGAAACAAAAGTCATGTGCACGATCAGATTTTTGTGCGGATGAGAAAAGTAAACTGTCTTTTGTTCACGGAGCTTAATCTGCGAGCCACATGTTTCTGTAAGCGGACTGGAGGAATAAGGCGAAATAGATCAACAAGAGTCGTATGAACTATATGAAGTAAAGCAGGGTGCCCTTTATCTACTGATATATGTATCCTATACCATAACAACATTCATGGATCACAATCATATACGTGAGAAGAACTAACGTCCATAATTAAAAGAGATAAAAATATCTGTTATATCTTTGTGATCAAGTCATTCCGATGCGTATGCACTGCGTTAAGATTGTTGAATTGATTTAAGAACCCTTTGAATGATTTTGTTTCATTGAATGAGTTGAGGCCCTTCCTGGCTTGCCAGAGTTGAACTTAGGTTTGACTATATTATGCTAACAATAATCAAACTGCACTGTGAAAAGCATTAATGGTGCCATTGGTATATATTATTATAAGAGCAACTGATATAGTTGTGCTCAATATATAGAGGTCCTGTTGGAACAGTCGCCGATTTCACACCTGCAAAACAAGGATTAGAACACAAAACAAAGTGACGGCTGAGTCACGACCAGTCGCTCTCTTTAGGACGTTTCGTGGCTCGCCTTAAGTTTTGTGCAAGCGGTTCTTTCTCCGTCACGACGCCCCGGGATAAAACAGTAGAGAAAAACTCTCTTTCGATCTCTCACGCACACAATGAGAAATCGATCACTTCTACTCTCTCTCTATTCTTGCTCAGTATTTTTGGTCTCTTGATTCTTAGAAAACAATTGTGTAAAACTTATGTTTTCTTTACATTTCTCAAACTGTTTTTATAACCAGCGATCAATGCAAATTAATGGAGAATAAATTGTATTAATTCTTTGTGATTAAAATTCCATTAAACAGTCAAAAAACGGGCAAATAAATCATGCCATAATTAGCGCAATTAAAACATAATTAAGTGCGGTAAAAACGATTTGAAAAAATCTTTTAAAAACGCAAAAATAACTTTCCAAATTCAAGAGACCTCCCAAGGCCCCAAGGCCCAGCTCTAGGACTAATGTTATATATAAATATATAATATATATGCACAACCCAGTAGGGGGAGGGATTCGATCCTAAGACCTAACCCTCCGGGTCCAAAATGCTTAACCACTGGGCCAAGCTCGAATTGTTGATATAAATGTACAAAAGAATTATTTTAAAACATATATCCCAACAATCCCCCACTTATATTTTTAAAATCATTGAGCAAGATCCGTATAGTTATGTGCATAAGCAAAGGTATCTTTCGATTTTGAACCTTTACATAGTATTAAATTCTCGAACTCGACTGAGTGAACATATGTCTTTGAACTCTATGGAGAGAGCAGTTACATAACACACACCTAACTATACTAAGAGTAAAGTCCTAAATGCCCAGCACATTACGGCCTTGTGCTTATCCCAGTTTAAATGAATGTTCTAGAGAGACTGCCCACATTCTCATAGAAAGCGGCCACACTTTCTCATTCACATAGGTGAGTCTATCAAAGGTACTCCGTAGCTTGGTACCCCACTCTATCTGAGCTATAGACATCATTAAGAGTTAAAGAACTCAACCTTAACCCGCTTCAGGATATCATGCCATGGGAAAGATGCATGATTCTATCTCCATATCATTTGTGAATCGTTATTCCCTTTGAACCTATTTCTAGGTGGGTATCCATCACAAAGTGACTCGAGTTTCTAGTGGGCATAAGTCCCATGCCTTTAGAGGTATATAATACCTTTTCTCTAGCTAATCCTTTCGTCAAAGGATCGGCTAAGTTCTCTTCCGACCTAACATGATCCACGTACAAGCACTAGTTGTGAGAAACTCTCTAAGCATGTCTTGTGCTTTCGACGTAATTGTCGATTCTTACAGATTATAAAAACAGTTCGTACTTTTGCAATAGCCGCGGTACTATCACAATGGATCATAATAGCTGGTATCGGTCTATCCCATACGGGAATTTGAGAAAGCAAGTTTCTCAACCATCACCTTCTTCACTAGTTCTTTGCTAGTGCTATCAGTCGAGACTCCATCGTAGATTGAGCGAGAATTGTCATTTCTTTGACTTCAAGACACGGCGCCACAGCAATATTAAACAAATATCCACCGGTGGCCTTGGAGTCATACGAAAGAGAGTTCAATCAGCATCGTGATATCCTTCAAGGACTGCGGGAAATCTCTTATAGTGTAATCCTAGGTTAACGGTCTTTTTAAGATACCGCATAACCCTCTCAGTTTGCATTCCAGTGTTCCAAACCGGGACAATGGTAAACGCATAAAACCCCCACTTTGCATATGCAATGTGCAGTCAGTACAATCGGTTGCATAACGAAGACTACCAATTATACTAGCATATTGATTGTCTAATGCTATCACCGGTATTCTTAAGCAGTTTAACACTAGGATCAAAAGGAGTACTCACGGGTTTACAATCAAAGTAGTTGTACTTTTTTAAAATCTTTTCAATATAATGAGGTGATCCAAAGAAATACCATCATCAGTTCTAGTAATCTTAATTCCCAGAATTACACTAGCTTCACCCAAATCTTTCATTTCAAAGTTAGACTTAAGCATATTCTTAGTTTCTTCAACCACAGACAAGTTTGAACCAAAAATCAACAAATCATCAACATACAAACAAATCATGATGCATGCATTGTTTTCAAACTTATAGTATATGCATTTGTCACTTTCATTAATTCTGAAACCATGTGAAATCATCAAATTATCAAATTTTTCATGCCATTGCTTAGGAGCTTGTTTCAGACCATAAAGTGACTTATCCAACTTACATACTTTTTGTTCTTGACCTGGAACAACAAAACCTTGAGTTGTTCCATGTAAATTTCTTCTTCTAATTCACCATTTAAAAAGCTGTTTTAACATCCATTTGATGAACAACAAGATTATGCACAGCAAGACAACAACAATCAAAACACGAATAGAAGTCAATCTTGTAACGAGGAGAATAAGTATCAAAGAAATCTACATCTTCTCTTTGTCTATAGCCTTTAGCTACCAACCTAGCTTTGTGTTTGTCTCTTGAACCATTAGGGTTCAACTTCCTTTTAAGTACCCATTTACAACCTATTGCTTTGCAACCAAGGGGTAAATCGCTAGGTGCCAAGTTCCATTAAGATTATGGGAGTCTATTTCATTATCTATGGCTTCTGCCAAAAACTGATTCGGGGGAGAATTAAGTGCTTCTTGAAGACTGGAAGGGTCTTCCTCTAGAGTATAAACTTCAAAATCGAACAGAAGTTCGTGCGAGTCCTAGCCCTTTTGCTACGCCTAGGTTCAATTTCAGCATCACTGGTTTCTTCATTTCTAGGTTCTTCTATTCTAGGTTGAGAACTTGTACTAGGTACATCACTAGGTAAAGAACCCCCACTATTTCTAGATTTAAAAGGAAATCTATCTTCAAAGAAATCAGCATCAATAGATTCAATAATAACTTTATTATTAAGATCGAAAAATCTATAAGCTTTACTGTTTTGAGCATACCCAACAAAAACACATTCATAAGCTTTACTAGCTAATTTTGATCTTTTAGGATCAGAATACGAACATAAGCCAAACAACCCCATACTCTAAAATAAGAAACATTAGGTTTTTGTTTTCCAAAGTTCATAAGGTGAAATTTTTGTTTTTGAATTTGTAACACGATTCAAAACATAACAAACGATCAACAAAATTTCTCCCCACCAATGAGAGGCGACACGAGAACTAAGCAAACAAGCGATCACAAGAGTAGTAAAAGTACGATTCTTTCTTTCGGCTTTTCCATTCATTTCGGGGTTATAAGGAGCGAGTTTTTCATGTATAATTCCACAAGATTCATAAATTTCGGTGAATGGTTTAGAATCATATTCGGTGCCTCTATCACTACGAAATCTCTTAATTTTTCTACCAAATTGATTTCCAACTTCAGCAATAAAAACCTTAAATTTTTAAATAGCTTCATTCTTATGACTTAACAAATAAACATAAGTATAATTTGAAAAATCATCAATAAAAGTCATGACATATCTTTTTCCATTTCTAGTTAATATACCTTCAAATTCACACAAATCAGAATGCACCAACTCTAAAGGCTCAGATTCTCTAACAACAGATTTATGGGAACTCTTGGTTATTTTTGCTTGACTACAAGATTCACACTTTTCAAAATCATGCATGGATAGTTTTGGAATAAGACCTTGTTTGCTCATGGTATCTCTTGATCTCTTGTTCACATGACAAAGTCTAGCATGCCAAACATTAAAAGTACACACCATATAAGAAGAAGATGCAATTTTATTCATTTCAACATTAAGCTTAAACATTCCATCGGTAGCATAACCTTTTCCTACAAACACTCTATTTTTAGTAATTGTGTAAACATCGGATCCAATAGTTTGATACAACCTTGGCCTTGTTGAGAAGATAGCTAGGAAACAAGGTTCTTTCTCATTTACGGAGTGTGAAGAACATCTTTCAAAGCATAAGTGTCTTCCCAAAAAGTGAACTTCGGTTCTAAGGTACGAGAACCCTTCACAATAGTCTTTGTGGGAGTCTCCCAACAACACTTTCTTATCCTTTGTTTACGTATAGCTCTTAAATAGGGACCTATCAAAACAACAATGGCGCGAAGCACCACTTTGTCTATCCACCACCCATCAGTTCCACCAACCATGAAAAATTCAGGTGAAACCATGGCAATTATAACGCTTTCGACAACATTAGCTTGAGCGTTATTCTTTCCTTTGTTATTCTGCAATCCCTAGCCATGTGGTTAGGTTTACCGTGAGCATAACAAAGAAACTTCAAGTGGAATTACGAACATTTCTTGATGGGTGTGGGTTCTTGTTTTGATTAGTTTTTCCTTTCCTTTGGTTAAAATTCGGGTTTCATAGGTTTTTTCTTAGGTTTCAAGCTCGCTTGAGTCGATTTTATTGTTGTAAACAATAAGAACCTCTTCCTTTCTATCTTGTTTAGTGCTTCCTCTTGACCACCGAGCTTAACAATCAAACTTTCAAGAGAAAATTCCTTAGACTTATGACGCTTAAAGCATTACGAAAATCTTTCCGGTTAGGTGGTAACTTGTCAATCATAACGGCTACTTGAAATTGTTCATCAACTTTCATACCTTCGGTCGAGAATTTCATGGGCAATTTTCGAAGTTCATGAGCTTTGTGCAACAAGCGATTTATCATCCACCATTTGATATTTCATGTAGCGACTTCTGACATATTTCTTCGATCCGGCTTCTTGATGATCGTATTTTTCGTAAGGCATCCCAAACATCTTTAGCGGTATCAAACGTGGAGTAATATTCATATAAATCGTCGAGACAATGCATTGAGAATATAGTTCTTGCAATCGAAATCATCATCAACCCATTTTTCATAGGCTTTTTGTTTTTCTTCAGCGAGTTTGGGTCACAACGGGTTACGGTTTGTTGAGGAGTTGCACTTCTTTGCGGTGGAGTTGCTTTTGTCGCAACCTTCGCATCTTACGGATTAATTTGGTTTGATGGAGGTCACCATCATGTGTAACTTCATCAGTTTGAGGTAGAAGAACAACTTTTGCTTCCATCTTACGAAATAGAGTCCTTCAAACTTGAACGGCTTATTGATATCGGACTTGAGTTTTCTTTTCGATTCCATGGCGAAGGATTCGTCTAAAATTGTTGGAACAGATCGCCGATTTCACACACTGCAAAACAAGGATTAGAACACAAAACAAAGTGACGGGTGAGTCACGACCAGTCGCTCTCTTTAGGACGTTTCGTGGCTCTTGCCTTAAGTTTTGTGCAAGCGGTTCTTTCTCGTCACGACGCCCCCGGGATAAAGCAGTGAGAAAAACTCTCTTTCGATCTCTCACGCACACAATGAGAAATCGATCACTTCTACTCTCTCTCTATTCTTGCTCGGTATTTTTGGTCTCTTGATTCTTAGAAAACAATTGTGTAAAACTTATGTTTTCTTTTGTTCTCAAAAGCTGTTTTTATAACGAGGTGATCAATGCAAATTAATGGAGAATAAATTGTATTAATTCTTTGCAGTTAAAATTCCATTAAACAGATCAAAAAACGGGCAAATAAATCATGCCATAATTAGCGCAATTAAAACATAATTAAGTGCAGTAAAAACGATTTGAAAAATCTTTTTAAAAACAGCAAAAATAACTTTCCAAATTCAAGAGACCTCCCAAGACCCCCAAGGCCCCGCTCCCGGACTAATGTTATATATAAATATATAATATATATGCACAACCCGGTAGGGGGAGGATTCGATCCTAAGACCTAACCCTCGGGTCCAAAATGCTTAACCCTTTGGGCCAAGCTCGAATTGTTGATATAAATGTACAAAAGAATTATTTTAAAACATATATCCCAACAATCCCCCACTTATATTTTTAAAATCATTGAGCAAGATCCGTATAGTTATGTGCATAAGCAAAGGTATCTTTCGATTTTGAACCTTTACATAGTATTAAATTCTCTGAACTCTGACACAGAGTGAACATATGTCTTTGAACTCTATGGAGAGAACAGATTACATAACACACACCTAACTATACTAAGAGTAAAGTCCTAAATGCCAGCACATTACGGCCTTGTGCTTATCCCAGTTTAAATGAATGTTCTAGAGAACTGCCCACATTCTCATAGAAAGCGGCCACACTTTCTCATTCACATAGGTGAGTCTATCAAAGGTACTCCTGTAGCTTGGTACCCCACTCTATACAGAGCTATAGACATCATTAAGAGTTAAAGAACTCAACCTTAACCCGCTTCAGGATATCATGCCATGGGAAAGATGCATGATTCTATCTCCATATCATTTGTGAATCGTTATTCCCTTTGAACCTATTTCTAGGTGGGTATCCATCACAAAGTGACTCAGTTTCTAGTGGGCATAAGTCCCATGCCTTTAGAGGTATATAATACCTTTTCTCTAGCTAATCCTTTCGTCAAAGGATCAGCTAAGTTCTCTTCCGACCTAACATGATCCACCGTACTGACACTAGTTGTGAGAAACTCTCTAAGCAGATCTTGTGCTTTCGACGTAATTGTCGATTCTTACAGATTATAAAAACAGGTTACGTACTTTTGCAATAGCTGCGGTACTATCACAATGGATCATAATAGGCTGGTATCGGTCTATCCCATACGGGAATTTGAGAAAGCAAGTTTCTCAACCATCACCGCTTCTTCACTAGCTTCTGCTAGTGCTATCAATCGAGACTCCATCGTAGATTGAGCGAGAATTGTGTTTCTTTGACTTCCAAGACACGGCGCCACCGCAATATTAAACAAATATCCACCGGTGGCCTTGGAGTCATACGAAAGAGAGTTCAATCAGCATGTGATATCCTTCAAGGACTTTGGAAATCTCTTATAGTGTAATCCTAGGTTAACGGTCTTTTTAAGATACCGCATAACCCTCTCATTTGCATTCCAGTGTTCCAAACAGGACAACTGGTAAACTGCATAAAACCCCCTTTGCATATGCAATGTCTGGTGCAGTACAATCGGTTGCATAACGAAGACTACCAATTATACTAGCATATTGATTGTCTAATGCTATCACCAAAGTATTCTTAAACGAGTTTAACACTAGGATCAAAAGGAGTACTCACAGGTTTACAATCAAAGTAGTTGTACTTTTTTAAAATCTTTTCAATATAATGAGACTGATCCAAAGAAATACCATCATCAGTTCTAGTAATCTTAATTCCCAGAATTACACTAGCTTCACCCAAATCTTTCATTTCAAAGTTAGACTTAAGCATATTCTTAGTTTCTTCAACCACGGACAAGTTTGAACCAAAAATCAACAAATCATCAACATACAAACAAATCATGATGCATGCATTGTTTTCAAACTTATAGTATATGCATTTGTCACTTTCATTAATTATGAAACCATGTGAAATCATCAAATTATCAAATTTTTCATGCCATTGCTTAGGAGCTTGTTTGGACCATAAAGTGACTTATCCAACTTACATACTTTTTGTTCTTGACTGGAACAACAAAACCTTGAGGTTGTTCCATGTAAATTTCTTCTTCTAATTCACCATTTAAAAAATTTGTTTTAACATCCATTTGATGAACAACAAGATTATGCCTGACAATGACAATCAAAACACGAATAGAAGTCAATCTTGTAACAGGAGAATAAGTATCAAAGAAATCTACATCTTCTCTTTGTCTATAGCCTTTAGCTACCAACCTAGCTTTGTGTTTGTCTACTGAACCATCAGGGTTCAACTTCCTTTTAAGTACCCATTTACAACCTATTGCTTTGCAACCAAGGGGTAAATCTGCTAGGTGCCAAGTTCCATTAAGATTATGGGAGTCTATTTCATTATCTATGGCTTCTGCCAAAACCCGATTCGGGAGAATTAAGTGCTTCTTGAAGACTGGAAGGGTCTTCCTCTAGAGTATAAACTTCAAAATCGAGGCGAAGTTCGTCGAGTCCTAGCCCTTTTGCTACGCCTAGGTTCAATTTCAGCATCACTGGTTTCTTCATTTCTAGGTTCTTCTATTCTAGGTTCATAACTTGTACTAGGTACATCACTAGGTAAAGAACCCCCCACTATTTCTAGATTTAAAAGGAAATCTATCTTCAAAGAAATCAGCATCAATAGATTCAATAATAACTTTATTATTAAGATCGAAAAATCTATAAGCTTTACTGTTTTGAGCATACCCAACAAAAACACATTCATAAGCTTTACTAGCTAATTTTGATCTTTTAGGATCAGGAATACGAACATAAGCCAAACAACCCCATACTCTAAAATAAGAAACATTAGGTTTTCTGTTTTTTCCAAAGTTCATAAGGTGAAATTTTTGTTTTTGAATTTGTAACACGATTCAAAACATAACAAACAGTCAACAAAATTTCTCCCCACCAATGAGAGCGACACGAGAACTAAGCAAACAAGCAGTCACAAGAGTAGTAAAAGTACGATTCTTTCTTTCAGCTTTTCTATTCATTTCTGGGTTATAAGGAGCAGTTTTTTCATGTATAATTCCACAAGATTCATAAATTTCAGTGAATGGTTTAGAATCATATTCAGTGCCTCTATGTTTACGAAATCTCTTAATTTTTCTACCAAATTGATTTTCAACTTCAGCAAGAAAAACCTTAAATTTTTAAATAGCTTCATTCTTATGACTTAACAAATAAACATAAGTATAATTTGAAAAATCATCAATAAAAGTCATGACATATCTTTTTCCATTTCTAGTTAATATACCTTCAAATTCACACAAATCGAGAATGCACCAACTCTAAAGGCTCAGATTCTCTAACAATGATTTATGGGAACTCTTGGTTATTTTTGCTTGACTACAAGATTCACACTTTTCAAAATCATGCATGGATAGTTTTGGAATAAGACCTTGTTTGCTCATGGTATCTACTTGATCTACTATTCACATGACAAAGTCTAGCATGCCAAACATTAAAAGTACACACCATATAAGAAGAAGATGCAATTTTATTCATTTCAACATTAAGCTTAAACATTCCATCGGTAGCATAACCTTTTCCTACAAACACTCTATTTTTAGTAATTGTGTAAACATCGGATCCAATAGTTTGATACAACCCGACCTTGTTGAGAAGATAGCCGGAAACAAGGTTCTTTCTCATTTACGGAGTGTGAAGAACATCTTTCAAGCATAAGTGTCTTCCCCAGTGAACCCCGGTTCACCAGTGCGAGAACCCTTCACAATAGTCTTTGTGGGAGTCTCCCAACAACACTTTCTTATCCTTTGTTTACGTATAGCTCTTAAATAGGGACCTATCAAAACAACAATGGCGCGAAGCACCACTGTCTATCCACCACCCATCAGTTCCACCAACCATGAAAAGTGCAGGTGAAACCATGGCAATTATAACGCTTTCAAAGCAACATTAGCTTGAGCGTTATTCTTTCCTTTGTTATTCTGCAATCCCTAGCCATGTGGTTAGGTTTCTGCGAGCATAACAAAAACTTCAGTGGAATTACGAACATTTCTTGATGGGTGTGGGTTCTTGTTTTGATTAGTTTTTCCTTTCCTTTGGTTCCGGTCGGGTTTCATAGGTTTTCTTAGGTTTCAAGCTCGCTTGAGTCGATTTTATTGTTGTAAACAATAAGAACCTCTTCCTTTCTATCTTGTTTTAGTGCTTCCTCTTCAACCCTGAGTTTAACAATCAAACTTTCAAGAGAAAATTCCTTAGACTTATGGCGCTTAAAGCATTACGAAAATCTTTCCGGTTAGGTGGTAACTTGTCAATCATAATGACTACTTGAAATTGTTCATCAACTTTCATACCTTGAGTCAAATTTCATGGGCAATTTTCTGAAGTTCATGAGTTGTGCAACAACCGATTTATCATCCACCATTTGATATTTCATGTAGCGACTTACAGCATATTTCTTCGATCCAGCTTCTTCAGTATCGTATTTTTACGTAAGGCATCCCAAACATCTTTAGCGGTATCAAACGTGGAGTAATATTCATATAAATCGTCGACAATGCATTGAGAATATAGTTCTTGCAATCGAAATCATCATCAACCCATTTTTCATAGGCTTTTTGTTTTTCTTGGCGGTTTGGGTCTAACGAGTTGCGGTTTGTTGAGGAGTTGCACTTCTCATTTTGGAGTTGCTTTTTGTCGCTCTTACGCATCTTGGATTATTTGGTTTGATGGAGGTCACCATCATGTGTAACTTCATCGAGTTTGAGGTAGAAGAACAACTTTTGCTTCCATCTTCGAAATGGAGTCCTTCAAACTTGAACGGCTTATTGATATCGACAACGAGTTTTCTTTTCGATTCCATGGCGAAGGATTCGATCCTAAAATTGTTGGAACGATCGCGATTTCACACCTGCAAAACAAGGATTAGAACACAAAACAAAGTGACGGGTGAGTCACGACCAGTCGCTCTCTTTAGGACGTTTCGTGGCTCTCGCCTTAAGTTTTGTGCAAGCGGTTCTTTCTCCGTCACGACGCCCCCGAGGATAAAACAAGTGAGAAAAACTCTCTTTCGATCTCTCACGCACACAATGAGAAATCGATCACTTCTACTCTCTCTATTCTTGCTCGGTATTTTTGGTCTCTTGATTCTTAGAAAACAATTGTGTAAAACTTATGTTTTCTTTACATTCTCAAAAGCTGTTTTTATAACGGGCGATCAATGCAAATTAATGGAGAATAAATTGTATTAATTCTCATAGATTAAAATTCCATTAAACTTGTCAAAAAACGGGCAAATAAATCATGCCATAATTAGCGCAATTAAAACATAATTAAGTGCAGTAAAAAACGATTTGAAAAAATCTTTTTAAAAACAGCAAAAATAACTTTCCAAATTCAAGAGACCTCCCAAGACCCCCAAGGCCCCAAGGCCCCGCTCCCGGCCTAATGTTATATATAAATATATAATATATATGCACAACTTGATAGGGGAGGGATTCGATCCTAAGACCTAACCCTCAGGGTCCAAAATGCTTAACCACTTGGGCCAAGCTCGAATTGTTGATATAAATGTACAAAA
>JAJJWW010012679.1:0-20946 GCA_023531295.1 Papaver armeniacum
ACTAGTACAACCGTTGCCACGGTGGGAGGGCCGGCCGACCGAAGAACTTGTAAAGGAATTTTTTTTCGTAAAAGAGATGTTCAAACAAAATTGTATTAAGTCGATAATGTAAAAAAGTAGTGTAGTAACCTTTAAAAAGGCGAAAATACGAAATTAGCTAACAACGAAAACGGACTCACCATTTTGATGCGTTTCCACACGGTTTGTGAGCTCCATTCCCTGCAATATCAAATTCCAACACAAGCATACATTCAATCACAACCTGCGAAAGTACTACCAAAACCAATGTCGGTAAACACCATTCGCTTCAAATTCCTTGCACAGACAACAATTGAGTTCTTCCCATCTTTCATTTTAAGAACTGCTCCCATTTCGACATACTCTTGGATGACATAAATCAAACCCTTAACTTCCCATATTCATAGCCACGGGAACACTTGAAGAAGCAATTCACCCATAACTTATCATCCTGCAATTCATGTATTCAACATTCACCACTTGCAACCAATCACTGCACTGTCTTCTAGGTACAACAGATACAACGACTCCTTCACATCACCCAAGTTCTTCTCTGTATCTTCACTTGACAAACCCATTGGCCATTGCGGTAACACGGAAAATCCATCTACATAGTTAACTTCTCACTTTGAAAGTGCCTCCACTGCTGACTGCACCCATTCCCCTCTTCTTTGCTACTTTTATGATATATACTATGCGACTTAGGATATTTGGAGAGGGAGAGCCACCAGAGTGATGAAAACTATCCCAAGATTGATAGATTTATAAAAGCTACAAAAAACCAGAAAGTATTAACTAAGAAAATAACTAAAAATCAAATAATAACAATACTTGGTTGGTCTTCTTATATAGGCTTCAATAGTTCCATATTAAGAAACAAACATAAGTTAGAAAAAGGAAATCCTACATTAACAAACCAACTAAATTGAGGTTTTTTTGCCGGACCTGCCTGAGGAATTTCGGATCTCCCGGCGGAGATTAAATTAGACATTCTCAAGTTCTTTGCCTTATGAATCAATTGTTAAATGTAGGTTCGGATGTAAAGATTTGAAAAATATTGTGCATCATCTTCTTGTAGAATACGATAAGCTTATTGTGCGGTCAATGAAATTGATTACTTTGTTTGTATTGATTAGTAAAAAACATTCTAGTTGAGTTGGAACGGAAGTCAATGGAATTAAGCTGAAACATACGGTGAATGAGAAATTTAAACCTTACGATCGAAATTAAACAATAATCCTTTATTAATTAATCATGAATTCTCTGTATGAGTTTTCTACCAAGGTTGTAATTAAACAATTGGGGATGTTTGCGAGGTCACCAAGTTAGAAATTCTTTGCAGTAGATGTAATAAATCTCTTTAAAGGTTCATGCGCGTAGAGTGAAGGTAGAGAAAAATTGATTAAACAACTTGGGTCCCGAAATTGACCAATTTCTCGTTTGTGGTCCTAAGACAAATTAGAACACCGGATTTGCATGTTCGCCATAATGTTTTCGCTTCCTATCAAGGACATGGAAACCTGCAATGTTTTTAATTTTTGAAACATGAAATTTCTTTTGTTAAGAGTGTGGTTATTTGCCACAAACTTGTTCTACCTTTACATTTTAAGAGCAAAAATTACATGTTGTGGTTTCAGAAGAATGTCTCATTGTTAACTTAAGAGTCATCAGCTAGCTGCAATTTAGTTAATGGTCATAAAGATGATTTACCAACTTATCTTCATATTGTAGTTAACTAATTAAGAGAGTATGAGTGATTTCTCCCAAACGCTCTGAGAACCAAATTTTTATTCTTTGTAAACTCTCGGACCTTGAATATCTTATTCCATCATTCATCGACAAATGTTAATGGAAGCAGTTCAAAATCCAGATCCTCTTTCTTCATCCAAACAAACTACAGCACCAAACAGACTCGTGCAATTCAGACTCATCTTGATGTTCATCCTTCTTCTCTTGAGTTCATGCTCAGCTCTAATTCAAGCCAAACTTAAACAATTCATTACCCATTAACGGCATCGATAGAAAATGATCGATTCGGTAAATAAATTAAATGATTCATTACCGAACTTAGAAATTTTTTGCGGTAAGGTGGAGGTGGAGTTTCTCTGGAGTGTGGGACGAAGAAGAAAAAATAACGAAGGAGAAGAAAGAAAGAAGGAAAAAGAAAGAAGGAAAAAAGAAGAAGAAGGAGATTGCAGGAATCGAAGCTGCAACGTTTAGGTCACTTTATCCTATATTTTACTAAACTGCCCCTCAACAATTACTACATTGCCAACCTCCGTGTCCTTTTTCTGCATTAATGAATTTTACATGATTACCCATCGTTTTTGTTATATTTACGCCAATTTTAGTGAGAAATAGAAGCATGGAGGGGCTCTTTAGTCTTTTCATTGTTGATTGAAAATGGTTTGGGACACCAAAATCCAATCTTTTTTGTGTCAATTGATGACTTACAATTTACAAAAAAGTGGCCATATAAAGGTCCTCCCTCGCTTCGCTCGGTCGGCCCAATTAGACTAACTTTCCTAGTTGTCACTAGGCTAAATATGTTTGGTTCTCAGGCCTTCGTCCAACTACTTCTAGTAAAGTATGGAAAATAATCATAGGAGTGTGTCTTACTGATGAGAATGTGAGAAGAAGGGATATAAGTATGGGCTCCAAATATTTTTTATCTAGTACTGATGAGGAATTAACGGATCATATCCTATAGCAACGCAACTTTAATCAGATCATATGGATATGGTTCTGTTCGTGAATATTAGGATTATGCAGTTTACTAAAGACTGTAAAGTTAGAATGAAAATAGATATATGGGATGTCATCTATGATAATCAAGTTCTCATAAACTTTAATTTGGGGAAAAAAACCCAGTGAAGATACAACAAACTATGAAGGTTCTTTTAGATTCTCCAAAGAAAAATCAAACTTTGGTCTGTTGTGATGCGGTTTCCAATGGAAACCCTGGAGCAACGGGTTATGGTTTCAAATACAGAATTCATAAAGGTGAACATACATATATATATATATATATATATATATACTAGGTATCACGCCGGCCTGCGGCCGGCGCTCAACCTCTCTCTATTTACGATTTATAAATTCTCTCGGTGAGAAAATTTAAAGGAAGATGTAGTGCGCACATTTGAATTAGTGTGTTAGTTGGTCTTGTCTATGATAGTTGAGAGCATATTTAGTTAGTGTGGAGCATATTTAATTAGTCGGTCCCAATATTTAGTTGGTCGTGTCATTTAGTTGGACAATATTAAAGGCGGTGGAGAAAATTTAAAGACGTGTGTAGTGCCCAAATATTTAGTTGGTCGTATCATATTATAGTGCATTAGTTAGTCGGGTCACGGAAGCGTGTTTACCTAGTAGCCAGATAGGGAGCCGGGACCTAAGGTCCCGGCGGTGGAGAAAATTTAAAGGCAGGTGTAGTTAGTTAGTCGTATCATATTATAGTGTGCTAGTTAGTCGGCTCACAGTAGAGTGTTTAATTTGTTGGATCATAGTAGCCTGAAAGCCTGGACATACGGCCCCGGCGGTCGAGAAAATTTAAAAGCAGATACAGTGCTAAATATTTAGTTGGTCGTGTCATCTTATAGTTTGATTAGTTTGATCAAAGTAGCCATAAAGCCGGGGCCTACAGCCCCGGCGGTGGCGACAATTTAAAAGCAAATATAGTGCCCACATATTTAGTTAGTCGTGTCATATTATAGTGTGTTAGTTAGTCGGGTCACGGTAGCGTGTTTACTTAGTTTGATCATAGTAGCCGGAAAGTCGGGTCCTTCGGCCCCGGCGGTGGAGAAAATTTAAAAGAAGGTATAGTGCCCAAATATTTAGTTGGTCGTGTCATATTATAATGTGTTAGTTAGTCAGTTCACAGTAGAATGTTTAATTAGTTGGATCATAGTAGCGAAGTAGCGGGTCCTTGCCCGGTGGGAAAATTTAAAAGAAGGTATATTGCCCAAATATTTAGTTGGTCGTGTCATATTATAGTGTGTTAGTTAGTCGGGTCATAGTAGAGTGTTTATTTCGGTGGATCATAGTAGCCGAATTAGGGTCCTTTCGCCACGTGGTGGAGAAAATTTAAAAGAAGGTATAGTGCCCAAATATTTAGTTGATCGTGTCATATTATAGTGTGTTAGTTAGTCGAGTCACAGTAGAATGTTTAAATAGTTGGATCATAGCATCCATAAAAGCCGGGTCCTTGGCCCGTGCGGTGGGAGAAAAATTTAACAAGAAGGTATGGTGCCCAAATATTTAGTTAGTCGAGTCATGTTATATTGTGTTAGTTAGTCGAGTCACAGTAGAATGTTTAATTAGTTGGATCATAGTAGCCAGAAAGCCGGGTCCTTCGGCCTTGGCGGTGGAGAAAATTTAAAAGAAAGTATAGTCCCCAAATATTTAGTTGGTCATGTCATATTATAGTGTGTTAGTTAGTCGGGTCACAGTAGAGTGTTTACTTAGGTGGATCATAATAGACGGAAAGCCGGGTCCTTCGGCCCGTGGTGGAGAAAATTTAAAAGAAGGTATGGTGCCCAAATATTTAGTTGGTCGTGTCATATTATATTGTGTTAGTTAGTCGAGTCACAGTAGAATGTTTAATTAGTTGGATCATAGTAGCCAGAAAGCCGGGTCCTTCGGCCCCAGCGGTGGAGAAAATTTAAAAGTAGGTATATTGCCCAAATATTAATTAGTTGGACCATCATATCTAGATAGGGGGCCGAGAACTACGGCCCCGGCGGTGGAGAAAATTTAAAAGAAGGTATAGTGCCCAAATATTTAGTTGGTCATGTCATATTATAGTGTGTTAGTTAGTCGGGTCACGATGAGAGTGTTTACTTAGGTGGATCATAGTAGCCGGAAGCGGGTCCTTCGGCCCCGGCGGTGGAGAAAAATTTAAAAGAAGGTATATTGCCAAAATATTTAGTTAGTCGTGTCATATTATAGTGTGTTAGTTAGTCGGGTTTAGAGTGTTGATTTCGATGGATAATAGTAGTAGGAAGCCGGGTCCTTGACCGGCCGGTGGAAAATTTAAAAGAAGGTATAGTGCCCAAATATTTAGTTGATCGTGTGTCATATTATAGTGTGTTAGTTAGTCGAGTCACAGTAGAATGTTTAAATAGTTGGATCATAGTAGCCGGAAAGACGGGTCTTTCGGCCCCCGGCGGTGGAGAAAATTTAAAAGAAAGTATAGTCCCCAAATATTTAGTTGGTCATGTCATATTATAGTGTGTTAGTTAGTCGGGTCACAGTAGAGTGTTTACTTAGGTGGATCATAGTAGCCGGCGGTGGAGAAAATTTAAAAGAAGGTATAGTGCCCAGATATTTAGTTGATCGTGTCATATTATAGTGTGTTAGTTAATCAAGTCACAGTAGAATGTTTAAATAGTTGGACCATAGTAGCCGGAAAGCCGGGTCCTTCGGCCCCGGCGGTGGAGAAAATTTAAAAGAAAGTATAGTCCCCAAATATTTAGTTGGTCATGTCATATTATAGTGTGTTAGTTAGTGGGTCACGGTAGAGTGTTTACTTAGGTGGATCATAGTAGCGGAAGAGGGTCCTTCGGACCGGCGGTGGAAAAAATTTAAAAGAAGGTATGGTGCCCAAATATTTAGTTGGTCGTGTCATATTATCTTGTGTTAGTTAGTCGAGTCACGGTAGAATGTTTAATTAGTTGGATCATAGTAATTGAGGCATTAAGGTCCTTGGCCCCCGCGGTGGAAAAATTTATGAGTAGGTATATTGCCCAAATATTAATTAGTTGGACCATCATATCTAGATAGGGGGCCGGTTCCTTCGGCCCCGGCAGTGGAGAAAATTTAAAGGCAGATGTAGTGCCCAATATTTAGTTGGTCGTGTCATATTAGAGTGTGTTAGTTAGTCGGTTCACATTAGAATGTTTAATTAGTTGGATCATAGTATTCGGAAAGCCGGGTCCTTCGGCCCCGTGGTGGAAAAATTTAAAAAGAAGGTATGGTGTCCAAATATTTAGTTGGTCGTGTCATATTATCTTTTGTTTTAGTTAGTCGAGTCACGGTAGAATGTTTAATTAGTTGGATCATAGTAGCGGAAAGCAGGGTCCTTGACCCGTGATGGAAAAATTTAAAATAGAGTATAGTGCCCAAATATTTAGTTGATCGTGTCATATTATAGTGTGTTAGTTAGTCGGGTCACAGTAGAATGTTTAAATAGTTGGATCATAGTAGCCGGAAAGCCGGGTCCTTCGGCCCCGGCGGTGGAGAAAATTTAAAAGAAAGTATAGTGCCCAAATATTTAGTTGATCGTGTCATATTATAGTGTGTTAGTTAGTCGGTTCACATTAGAATGTTTAATTAGTTGGATCATAGTAGCCGGAAAGCCGGGTCTTTCGGCCCCCGGCGGTGGAGAAAATTTAAAAGAAAGTATAGTCCCCAAATATTTAGTTGGTCATGTCATATTATAGTGTGTAAGTTAGTCGGTTCACATTATAATGTTTAATTAGTTGGATCATAGTAGCCGGAAAGCCGGGTCCTTCGGCCCCGGCGGTGTAGAAAATTTAAAAGAAAGTATATTGCCAAAATATTTAGTTGGTCGTGTCATATTATAGTGTGTTAGTTAGTCGGGTTTAGAGTGTTTATTTCGGTGGATCATAGTAGCCGGAAAGCCGGGTCCTTCGGCCCCGGCGGTGGAGAAAATTTAAAAGAATGTATAGTGCGCAAATGTTTAGTTGATCGTGTCATATTATAGTGTGTTAGTTAGTCAAGTCACAGTAAAATGTTTAAATAGTTGGATCATAGTAGCCGGAAAGCCGGGTCCTTCGGCCCCGGCGGTGGAGAAAATTTAAAAGAAAGTATAGTCCCCAAATATTTAGTTGGTCATGTCATATTATAGTGTGTTAGTTAGTCGGGTCACAGTAGAGTGTAAGTGGATCATAGTAGCCGGAAAGCCGGGTCCTTCGGCTCCGACGGTGGAGAAAATTTAAAATAAGGTATGGTGTCCAAATATTTAGTTGGTCGTGTCATATTATACTGTGTTAGTTAGTCGAGTCACAGTAGAATGTTTAATTAGTTGGATCGTAGTAGCCGGAAAGCCGGGTCTTTCGGCCCCGGCGGTGGAGAAAATTTAAAAGAAAGTATAGTGCCCAAATATTTAGTTGATCGTGTCATATTATAGTGTGTTAGTTAGTCGGGTCACAGTAGAATGTTTAAATAGTTGGATCATAGTAGCCGGAAAGACGGGTCCTTCGGCCCCGGCGGTGGAGAAAATTTAAAAGAAGGTATGGTGCCCAAATATTTAGTTGGTCGTGTTATATTATAGTGTCTTAGTTAGTCGCGTCACAGCAGAATGTTTAAATAGTTGGATCATAGTAGCCGGAAAACCGGGTCCTTCGGCCCCCGCGGTGGAGAAAATTTAAAGGCAGATGTAGTGCCCATATTAAAATTGGTGTGTTAGTTGGTCCTGTTTATAATAGTTGGGAGCGTATTTAGCTTGTCGGGTCATAGCAGAACGGTCACATAGTTGGTCGTGTCATATTATAGTGTGTTAGTTATTCGGGTCACAATAGCATGTTGAATTAGTTTGATCATAGTAGTAGGATGGGGCCGGGGCCATTTTATTCGGTGGAGAAAATCTAAAGGCAGATGTAGTGCCCACACTAAAATTCGTGTGTCAGTTGGTCATGTCTATAATAGTTGGGAGCATATTTAGTTAGACGGGTCATAACAGAATGGTCCCAATATTTAGTTGGTCGCGTCATATTATAGTGAGTTAGTCGAGTCACAGTAGCGTGTTTAATTAGTTGGATCATAGTAGCCGGATAGGGCCGGGGCCTACGGCCCCGGATGTGGAAAAAATTTAAAAGCTGATATACTGCCACACATTAAAATTATTGTATCAGTTGATCCTGTTTATAATAGTCGAGAGCATATTTAATTAGTGTAAAAAATTTAAAGGCAGACGTGGTGTCATGAGCAATCACAATATAATTCATTATCCAGCTTATTCATAAGTACTTGCCGCTATTTTTTTGTTAGTCGGAATATATGTAGCCGGGCGGGTGATAGGAGTCATATCCTATGACTCTAGCCATTTGGATAAGACCCCTTCCATCTTACCGATCTAACTATCCCTTTATGGAACACCACAAATAAAAAAAATCATGTAGCTCTATAGTTAGGTCGTGGGAGAGCTCACTGTTAGCATAATAATAAAAAAAAATGAAACTGCCGTTGAATTTTGAAAGAAATTAGGTGCCCATCCATGCATGTGGGAACGACAAATAGATGGCAGTAGTCACTTTCGGTAAGGGGTATTGACAAACGGCTAGCTAGAAAAAATATTGAATTACCTTGATTTAGATTGCTCGTAAGAAAAGAAAACCCCTTAAACTAAAACAGATAAAATACGATTAGTTAGGCTTATCGCATGGTCAATGAAATAAATCAGCAAACACTGAACCCAAATTTAGAATTTGTACAGAGAAAAGAACGTAGCATATGCCTGCTAGCTAAATCTGAGAAGAAAATTCAAATAACAACCAAAGAGCAAGTGAGATACCAAGGTTTGTGGGAAAGGACCTCCGTATCCCAAGCTTTGTATGTATCCGGATTGTGAGTGTTCCCGTTTCCCAGTTTGAATAAGCCTATTATTAGAAACCCATGTCATTTGCCCAAAATTACCTGTTGTAGGTACTCCCTCTGTGATCATGCAATAGTAACAAATACGCTGTTACGTACTTGTTTAGAAGAGATTTACTTACAACTATGTATTGGTTTCAGTCTTTCTAACATAAATAGGGTTAGTATTTTCGTTTCTAATCACATATGCCACTTGGAGCACTACAGATTAGACATAGAAATACTAACATAGTTCAATTAGGGCTGGACATTTGAATGAAGGTAATCACGTTGAACACAGATTGCAAACATCATCGACTTAAGTACGAGATATTTCGAAGATCGGCCCCATTGAAACCACCGCAACGGAAATTTGGCACATCCATGATTACATCGAGACCCTATAAGAGATTTCCAGAGAGACGACATGAGAGTATAATTCATAAAGAAAAATGTTGAGCATTTATTTCAATAATTAGAAAACAAAATTCAACGGAATTCGGTACCAATTTTATAGAATTTATTTCAATAATGAGAGATTGAGGTTTATGATTATGATTATCCATAAATCGGGAAACCCAACGATCGGACGGAAGTTATTTAGAAGACATCTTATAGAATTTAGGTATTCGTTAGAAGCTTTGGATAACATGTTACGGACTGAAGTTCGGGGCATAAACCCGTAATGTCTCCGGGGCCTGCAAGTGGTACTCATTTGAAAAGACTTGGGTTATGCAATTTCATTACGGGAGAATTTGGTGCAGGTCGCGAGCCGGTTAAAACGCGTCAATCACAAATGCATACAGATTACGGAGGATAAGTTGTCTTCGCACTCGGCAATGGGATAAATGGCCGGTGGTTATCTTTGGACGGGGATTGAAAATTCGATTCTGAGATAGCGTAGTGCGATTTCAAACAATCGGAAGCTTGCAGTGCGATTTCAGCGACAATCGTCGCATACACACTCCGATTCTTGAAATGGTGCAATCTTCGTGGAGAAAGCACATAAGTTTGCGAAGATGAAGGGCCTTTTTATTAGAAGATATCACGCCAAATGCAATTGCAAGCCTCACACTGTAATCAAGAAATGAAAATTTTAAGAGCACTATAGGAGATGTTACCTCAAATTATTTAGATGCCTCCACCGCCTAAGTTAGACACTGAGTTGTTTATCTCCTTTACACATTCTTTCTTTGGTGAATCCGTTACGTAGAACTCTTTTAGCTAAGCCAGAAAGTATAATGGTAAACAAAAAATTTAATCACACAATTGTGCAAAATAACTTATTATTAACCACACCTCTTTAAGTTATTAACCCCACAGCTTGATATTTGTATGAACCAACGGTAAAATAAATTCAATTATAAAACTCAATGCGGTTGTGCAAGTCTGCACATTCATCATTGTATACTTACCATTAAACGGACTACTCACATCAATATTTTCTACAATATCAACGGGACCTTTACCAATTACAGGTTTGGAGTCGACCCCTTGTCCAACGCTCCAAAACCTTCATTCCATAATGTTATCTGAAAGCATTAACCGTAAAGTTACTCACGTGCGCTCCTACTATCACCCGGCCACGAGCAGACAAAGCGGTATGCCAACCTACCATCATGTATCCTCCTGCAAGTGACTAATACATAAACTCTTTTGCAGATACACATAAATTGTTTCATTAGGATATCTCATGGAAACCAAATGACCTCAAGTTTTCAATTAAAGTTAGAATGCTTATATAGTCTATATGCACAGCCGGTACCAACAACGCTCCAATAACATGATCCTCCCAAAAACACTTCCATAAAAACACCAATTCCTAATTGATAGCAAAACCAAGAATGAACCCTCAAAAGAGGATTAAATTACCTTAGAAGTTGTACAAGCGCTAAACAATCCCAACACCGGACCTTGAAGCTTTTCACATACACAGTGGCTCTATTCCCATGTGCATCTGCGAGAAAAGAAAACATTAGATTAGATAGAGCTAATGATCATTGATGTGCACTAAACCACGTTTGAACCAAGCGGTTTGAGGTAATCATGTAAAATCATCTAATTTTTGCACCTAATAGAAAACTAATGTGGTTTTCATAATAAACCATAACTGAAATCCAACTTAGTCCTACAAAACAAAATCCAAATTATTCATTGACTATTCTTTGTTGAGTGAAACAACCACGAGAATAAGATGGGATAACTTACATTTGTTGGAATTTCTCTTGACTCAAAAATTTGCGAGAATAAGATGGGATAACCCTAATAATAATAGATCAGCGTATTGAACGGACGGATCAAATCGATTTCCTTTGGAAAGAACTCGAATAGCAAACCCATATCTCTTTACCAACCCAACAAGCGAGAGAGGAAAGAAGAAAATAATAATTAGCTGCTAGTGAGCGAGGAGTTGAGATTAGACTCGTTATTATTGGGAATCGAAATAACAACAACGAAATCGTAGATAGAAAACCTAACTATTAATCAAGCAATAACAGAAAAAAAAATCGAAATTGTATACGAGAAATTTAAAGTATTGTCTAACCTTCAAATCTCATGGTTTTATTCTTATTTTTCTAATTCATACATTTAAACCAATCAGAATTTTGGTTCATGTACCACAAACCCACTCAATCGTTTAGATGAGATTATATTGAAAAATTAGGTGAATGGCTTTCGGATTTCTTAATCAAATTAAGAAGTAGCTACAGTCATAAGCGATTAAATTCATCCCCTAACTCAATTGGGAGTGCATTTAAAAGTGTGAATTTTAAAAGTGTGAACCAAGCATATACATAAAGCGTGAATTTTTAAAAGTAGTTTAGAGACGGTAATGAAAGAGAGTAAAGGTGAATGACCTACCTAGACTTAGCGAAGACGAAATAAGGAATTCTCTGCATCAAGAAGCATCGCGGAGAAAGCGTAAGCTTACTTTCTCTTGGTTCATGAAACTCCACATTGAATTCTTTAAGCCCATCTTTAATTGTCTCGAACATAGTCACTCACCATCTAATAATAAACAAAATAGATTACACACGAGTAAGGTTATGTTACTCAATTGCCAACATGGAAAAGTGAATCAAACAATCTAACTATTGAGCAAGTAAATTACAAATCAAACAATCTTCTTTTTAGCAATCCTTTTTATTGAACACTAATGTTTCACATTGGTACCTTCGACTCACCTAGGCTTTGCAATGATGACATCCTTTGGAGACACAACGTAGTACCAGTGACCCATTGACCATCTACATAGTCATGGTTTGCATTTCCATGCTGCGTTATTTCTAGCGTAAGGACCATATACCCATTTAGACAATGATAACTCAAAATATTTTTCATATAGAAAGCTTAATACCTAGGAAAGAAGCATGACCAAGAGCATAGTCCTTTGCTAATGCTCAAAACCATGAACTAAGAGGATCGGTTGCAAGCTCATCATCGTAGATGTGGCCATACATATAGTCTGCGTACTTTTAATAAGCATGTGAAGAACTGACATATCAATGTTGGTATAGTGCTTGTGCTTAATTATTTATCTATGTTAGGCGTTAACACATGAATGTGGTAAGGAATTTCTTTGTGATAAGTGGTGCTACTAAATTCCTTTTCCCCATCTTTTTAAATATAAGCAAGGACAACGTAGCAACGTATTTGCAGTGCGATTCTGAAAATATAATTCTTGGTTTTAAAAGCGTTTCAAGCTCTCGGATGGGCAATTGTTCTTAACACGATAAGCTTCTCGAGGTGCACTGTTCTTAGAACTTACTCCTTGTCATTATTCAACAGCAGTTTATCTACTTTCTAGACATTCTGTTGATCAAATTCAAAAGAAAAATCGATCAACGGTAAACTAACCCCACAAATCGATTACATAAATTTTGAGTATAGGATATACATGATATAGTAAAACCCAATAGGAAAAACCATTACAATTTACTTTCTTGTACACATCGTGATATCGGTTCAATTTCTTATTTTCACGCCACGATAAATTTGATTGGCCGCGAGACCAAAAGCATTAACCCTCAAGCTATAATTCATTGTTCTATATCAAGTTATGATTCATGAAGAGAATGGTTTCTTTGTACCATGGTTTTACTTTACCACCCTTGAACCATTAACTGATTCTTTATCACCTCTTCATCTGTGTATATACGTATTTGCTTCGGGTTAAGTTAGACACCACATTCCCGGTCAATAACATAAATTTCTGAATCATAATTTTCGAATTGAAGAATAAGATAAACAATTACCGAATCAATTATCAATCGAGAAAGAATTAAACCCAAAATTAGGTTTGGAAAGGACATCAATAGAATTACCGGCTATCACGATAGTGGATGAAGCGAAAAAATTAGTAATCAAGCTTCAAGCCGGCCATGTCTAGACGGCCTAGCAAACTAAACAATGATGTCCAATGGGTTCTTAAAGGCAACTTGATAACCTAGCTACCATCATAGGCTTCTCTCATGTTTTTCCAAGGTTATATAGTGTGCATACCTATCAATCAAACCCATTAGTAGTCTTGCATCCAAAACTCCGACTTCTCCCAAGTTTTCTCAAGGTTGTTGTAGATATTAGCTGCACAATGTCCTGCAAAACGTTAAGTTTGATAGCTTGTCACAAATAGTACCTCCAGCTTTAAAGAAGAAAATTGTAATCAAGATAAAACCGATCCTAATAAGAATATTTTAAAAACATGGTAATCATTACGCGCTGATATAACTAAGCGTGAGTTTCTCTTTTCAAATAACTAAGCGTAAGTTTCCCTTATTCAATTATGTTATCCCAATTCAATAACTAAGCGTAACTAAGCATCGTGAATTCATGATAAAAGGAAAATACAATCTATACACCACAACAGCAACCCAAACAATCACTACCAAACACCATTCACAGAAATTCAAACACAGAGTTTGTATCATCGATAATTGATGATTACCTTGAGATCTCCGGGCAGCCGGCGCACGTGAGATCGACACTGCATCATGGTAAAGTTTGAGCTTTCAAGCTTTGCTTTTACATGAATATGAGTTTTATGAATATGAGTAAATTAATTTAAATTATTATTAGGCAACCTTTTACTATATCAAATTCAACATTCAAAACCAAAAGCTCGCAGAAGTTCTCGAGATAATCTTACCCGTCCATACACAATACCCTACGAAGCAAGCGATTTCTTCTCACCTTATCTTATAAACCGATCCTGAAAGCTACACGACATGATATCTACCACGAGAGAAACTCCTTTATGGGCATACCTTCACCACCATTATCAGCTGCTCGCTTCCGCATGCACCACCAGTATGTATAAAAGCTAATACCATCTCCAGATCCATCATCACCATCTTGAAACAAAATTCCAGAAAATTCAATGGAGCCATGAGTAAAACAAACTAAAGATGCAAAATCGATTACAATAAGTACTACCTTATGAATGGTGGTCATTATCAAAACTTAGAGCATATTTACTTTAATTTGCCAAATCAAGCTCACTTTGAAAATCGTCATTGCAATATACACATCGACAAATATCAATAACCAAACCCAAAATTGATTCGGCAATTCATCAAACACTTCAACCACGTGTAATTCCAAAAATCTTAAAGCTTGATAAGATAAGATAGTGAATGTATCCATCACCAACAACATAAATCTTAATCAAAAATCACCCAAAAAATCCCAAAAATTACTAAAATCAAAGTCATATAATATAAGAAATTATATGAAAAACCACAACACCTGAAAATTAACATTATATAAAAAAAAAAACTCGAAGATTATCTATTTGATCCCTTTGGGTGGGATTTAGTTGGGGAATATAAACCTAACTGAAGACAGAAACCCCGATCATCAATTTTAATGAGTTAAATACCTCTAAACTCAGAAGCTTAATCGAAACTTGGGATTATAAATGTTATAGATAGGGTTTGACGAACCTTTACCTCCACAAAACCAGCAATGACATTAGGTAGATACAATCTTTAAAGAGACTTGATCTTTTATCTGCCAATTTGTTTGATTTATCATGAATCATCTTCCTCCCATGAGATCATCCATCACCTTTTCTAAAACAAACAAACATACAGACAAATTTTCAGCAAAATTGCGCTCATAATCAAAATTTAGAATACATCCACAATGAGAGAATTCAGAAGAAGGAAAGAGGTGGGGACACAGAAGAATTTTCCTTTAATTCAATTGTAAAACCCTACCAGCAAACAAAAGAAAGTGCATTAGTTCATTCGTTTGCGTTAAATCGGATTGCACAGTGAAGGTTAGAGAAAAGGATGAATACAGAAAAAAAATATTGAACAAAATAAACAATCAAAAGATCCAGTTTAGGGTTCACACCTCCAAGATGAACCTCGAGTGTCAGAGTTTTGAGAGAGTCGAGCATCAACTGAAAAATCAATCAGACAAAGCAATTTAAGCAATCAATGAAAAATTTCTAGGGCTAGAACTATCAGAATACAAAGAGCATAAGAAATAAACCAAGAAGATTCCCAATCCAAAAAAGATTGTAAGCGAATCGCTCACAAAACCAAGTCGTTTTTTTTTTACATCATTGTTTGTCTCCGGATCAGTCGATTCCCCTGTATTTTGGCTATCATAAAATCGATGAGTAGAGCACATGCAATATTCCAGAAGAACATCGCATGGCTATCGGCACTTAGATAGCCCTGCACCCGAAAATGTTGAATTTCTGCCAGTTGCAAAGACATGAATATGTATCTGAGCAAACCATCATTATAATCTGAAACATCATATTGTTTTTAGAGATAAATTTATCATAGAAAAACTTGAAAAGAAAAATAAAGATTTATAATGATCACCTCCCTTAGCCTTCCACTTTGTATTGGCCAAGAGATTTTCTGAAGTTGGACTCTACAAACAACGAACACACAGTAAATATCAAGTACAACTTGATTACTACTCTAAATATTAGAAAATGGAGGTTTGAATTTAAGAAAACATACTTTCTACTGTCTTAGTTTACACAATTCACACCATTCATTCATGCCACACCACCTGTGTGAACAAATACGATAATTCTTACGATAGGTTACCATCAAAGCAATGGTCGTAATTTTGAAGAAACTAATAATAATAAATAGTTCAGAAGTAAACCTTTCATACCGTGGTACTCTGATCAATTCACTTTTACAGATACATATTGATTCTGCATCCCATTAATGTGTTCAGGTTATGAGTCGATGATATTGTAGAATATCATAATCGGATGAATGAATAAAGCAAGAAAGTATGAAAGTAATGAATTTACCAACTGATATTCTTACTTTGCAAAGCTGTGCCATGAACCCCAACAGCTCATTCATAATCTTCAACTGCAACTCAACTCCATCCCATATCAACCACATCCACGAGGTTCAACTCCACCGCCAACATCAGTTCACCACACACGCCAACTCTAGATACAACACCTCCCGATCAACACCACTAACACACCGATTGTTGAATCAAAGTATATCCCCTTCACAACCTCAAGCTAAGACCACAAATCAATCTTCATCATCTTCTTAAGCTCATCACATTTCACTTTCATCAACACCCTCGATCACACAACCCTAATTGTAAAACATCAACAAACAACCCCAATTCACTCCATAACCGCCCAAGCCATCACCTTGATTAGAATCAAACTTCACATCCACTGAATCTTAAGAAAACCTAAACTACAGCCACAAATCCATTCCATTCCATGACTTCTTTCCTCCATCCCTGCATCAATAACACCAACAACTTCTTCATGTTATTTCCCCTAATTTCTGAAATTTTCCCAAATTTTGAAATCTCTTCAAATCCCTAATCTAAATTTCCATTATTGCAAATCCTTAATTCAATTAACCTGAATTCAAACACCACCATTCAAAACGTCTACTTTATCAGAAATTACTCAATTTATGAACCCTAATTACACAAACCCCTTCACTTAATCAGAAACTCAAATTAAGCCTAATACATGTAATTATACTTCAATTAATAGTCATAATTTGATCAAATTATAAATCAATCTCACACAAACAGAGTTAATTAAAGAAACCCTAAATTACCTGGTTTTGTTGATTCTTCATCAGAATAACCTCCCATCGATAATCATCAACAACCCCTTTTAATTCTCTGTAATCATGGACCCAATAACTTTATCAGACTCCAATCAAATTCTCAATCAGATGAAACCCTAACTTCAATTTATAACAGCAACTTTTTCTTCTTCTTTCTTCTATTTCGTTTCTTTCTTCTCTGTTCTTCTCCCGTCGTTCTTCTCTGTTCTTCTCTGTTCTTCTCCAGTCGAAGATGTGGAGATAATTTTTGGGCACGGCTTGAGAGACTAAGATCGGGTTTCAGTCTCTGCTCGCGGTTTTGAGAAGAAAGTGATACATAACGAAGAAGAACCGATCCTCTTATTTTTTCTGAAAATATTTTTGCAAAAAGACACGGTGTATACGGTCCTATATTATCCACGATAGAAACAATAACAATTGGAACGGACGGACGGATCTGTCTTTAAGAATTATATGCCAAGATCGTGCGAACGGAAATATCTCTCGCCAACCCATACTCCCAGCCACAGGATCGCCGAATCCGACGAACATCTTTGTCCCGCACACAAGGACCACTTTTCCTTAATAAAGAGACTAGGTATCACGCCGGCCTATGGCCGGCGCTCAACCTCTTGTCGATTTTCGAAAAGTTGTTATAAGCTTATATAGTTTAAAATATAATATAATCCAACGAAAAAAAAATATAATATAATCCAACAAAAAAGATATAATATAGAGATTTATTTAATTATTCAGTATCTAAATTTATATTAATTAAAATTTTAAATACCTAAATAATAATACAATTGAACATTAACCGAAAATACTAAGACAAATCCCTAATTTTTTTAGAGTTTTGTTTATTGTTCATTTGTTTAATAAATCACAACAAAACATCCTGGAAGACGACATTAGTGCCTTTAAACCGTCTGATTTATCTTCGGGTAGCAGTTATTCGTCTTTGCAGCGGTGCACCTTTGACAAAAGCAACATAGAGTTGGCCGTGACAAAAAGGTGTCTTCAAGTCAATGCCAACGTGTTGCACCATTGTCCCCTTGAGATTTGTTGATCGTCATTGCATACGCCAACCGAGATCGGAGCGGCGTCTTAGCATATTTATGTTCAACTCGAAATATTGGGCTGGAATGATATCTAGAGCAACATCACTTTTTCTCAGATCTTGCTCTTCCTTCTGGTAAAATTTTTGCTTGTATAAGATACTTCCCATGGTGCGTCACCAACAACCTTGTTCCATTGCAAAGTCCCTCCGAGGGCGAGATTTCTCATTAGAATTATCGGACACCCAACTTTGAGTTGTAGTTTGAATAAAGGCATTCTGGAGGGTTTAGATTTTGAGAAATTCATTGCTTATAGGTGGTATCCTACCACTTTCGTCGGGGAGTCAACCTATCAGCTGCTAGATATGTGTGTGTATCTTCGTCAAAAATTAAGTGCCTCGACATTAATCTCATTAACATCATCATTGCGTGCTAGTGAGAATCATTCCGTTAGTTAGTTCCTCCTCCGAAACTTGTTCGTAACACTCTGCATCCCCTCTCCATTTTTGTGTTTTTGTGAGACGGGGATAGAGCTTTGTTATTAGCTCTCTTGTTTTTACATACGTTCATAGCCGATGGCGAGATCAACTTTGTCGGGTTGGTTCGGAACCACACAAAAACGTAAAATAAAATAAGAAGTTTAATCATTTGTGTTAATATAAGCTAATTTCCAACTATAATCTATCATGGTTACACGAGTTACTATCACCAATTAACAAGAATCTAACATGTATAGAGAGACAGCAAAGATAATTACCTTGAGTAGGAAATCCGCGTACGCTCGATTTTCTGGTTCTTGCATATCCAGCCGCATATTCTTGGTGAGTGTCAAAACCTTTATATTATCGCATAAATAAGATCTCCGGATGCACGCCCCACTATTTCGCCGGCCTCCATTCGGTATCACCGGCAAAGTCTTCACTGAAGTCTCCTCCCATAACGGCGGTCACACCTCGAAGGCATCTTTCTTATTTTCATGAATATCCACGGAGCAACTTTGTTTCGCCTCAATACAATGCCTATCTTGCAGACGGCACCTCATCCCATATAATCAAAGTCTTTGTTTTATAAATTTAGCTTCTTCCTTTTGTTTAGCTATTGAACAAACGCTAGTGCTTGTTATATCTATGGGTCGAATGTTGAATGTGCGGTACGGCCTCCCTCCAAAAAGCAAGAAGCTATTCCTGGTATATGTAAATAAATGTAATTTAGTAATCAAAATTAGATCAATATAAGAAATGATTTATAAACATAGAATATGAAGCAATGGGATATATTTACCGGACGACGCAACAGTCAAAACAATGTCTCCCTTCAGACGGCAGCTCGCAGCAATGGCGTTATATGCAAATGTCTTTCCTGTCCCTGCACTACCATTCAGAAAGAATTTAGACCCGTCTTTTCGATCCACGGAATCATCCTTGCCTTGAAAGCCGCAAGCTGCTCCTCATTCAAGTTTGCGATATTCTTCTCAAGTGATCCTTATCTATTTGTCATCATTTGCATATGCTCGCGTATGTAACGGTTTCCATAAAGATTATCCCAATCAATCTCGAGACTTAGGCATCGACGAAATGCGTCATCTCCTTTCCTCCTTCACGCAACAATTTATCAATCAGGTAAAGTCCGTAGTCTTCAATCTGCTCATCCGTTGGTTCTAGGATGCCATATTTTCTTTTAATAACGTGATGTAAATCATCGCAAATATGCACCTTGAATTCTTTCCATAACAATTACGGTTGTGGATTTGCATCCACGGAATTATCTTAAAGAGGTTTCTCATCGGCTTCTACGAGCAGGTTGATGCCTCCCTCGGGCAATTTACAAATTCGGCGTCGCTCTCTAATAACCCAAGCTCAACGCATGCTTTTTTGTAGGTTGGATGTATTACGCCATTCACGGTCCTCAGATGTTCGAACGACACAGCGCCCGCCACAACGATCAATAGCAATCTCAAGTAGAACAATTCCACCGCGCTCGGAGAGACAAAGTACATCCTAGCTATCATGGCCCCATTTGTTTCGACTTCCCATCTAGATTTATCTTTTTCCACCATATCTGCGGAAATTCTTGATACGTGTATGCGGGGGCATCGGGATTCTCATCATAATACTCAAAGTATGCCATCGGTTTGGATTTATAATTCTCGATTTATGCTGTGTAACTCCTTCGGTCGATGCTTGATTCATATACAATTCTGCATACCTTTAAGGTGTATTGCCAACCTTTCCACGTGGGGCATTTCCTTGTGCATACGGTACCCAAACAGAGATGCCAAACGGCTTACGGGGGACCTATGTACCTTGCGTCAATATATATCATGTATCTGATCAGCCGATCCAACTACAAATGTTGTTTTGTCATACCCCTTGTATATGTACTTGTTGATGTACTTGACCGCCCTTATCCCGGCCACATACCTCGACGTTTGTATGGCAATTAAACATCCGACGAGATGTGGGTTGTAAAGGCACAACGTCAATGTTGGTTGCCTTACGCCCACCGCGAACAACCACCTCTACGTCGTTATTCTGTGGCGATAAACCAGGATACCCACCTCCGTCCAAGCAAGTCGTATCGTTATGGCTCTTTGGATAGTGTTTGGTGCATTTTCCTTTTTCATGCGGGGTGATTCTCTATTCACTGTCACCACGGGGTCCGTGGACCATGCATTTTCTAACCGTATCAAACGAGGACGGGTTACTCTTTGCTCGTCGGGAAATTCAGGTGACACGTATCTATCCATCCCAGTCAGTATACGTATTTTTGCGACTTCTCAAGATATATAAGTAAATGCATATGAGGCAGTCCACGCTTCTGAAACTCAATGGTATACACGTGCCCGACCCACATCCCCAAACACCTTCTTTTCGACTATCTCATCCAGCCAACGCCTTTCTTTTCATCTCAAATACCCGCATGACTAAATGCGGACGGTCGGATGCGTCGATGTGGATAAAGCGCTTCTTGTATCTCTGTCCGGTTTGGATTTGCGGTCATGGTAAGAAAGATATCGGATGATGATTATAGCGTTATTGCCATGGAGTCACGATAGATCTCATGCATACGCCTTGGTCCTCCGACATGCGTAGAGGCAAAATACACGGTGTACCACCACGATCCGTTGCTATCCCATCCTCCTTCATCTTGATTATTGAACTGTAATTATCCGCACACGACTTATCTGATTGAACCTTATCCAACCT
>JAJJWW010012680.1:0-66101 GCA_023531295.1 Papaver armeniacum
TTCCGATTATACGGTTGCCCCAAATTTCTTTTCTTAGCGAAATCACCAATTTTTGGGAATTTAGGCGCTACATCATCGGTAGTCTAGTGAGGTTATTTTTCCTTCCGATTGTTATAGAAGCCAGATGCGAGTTTGGCACAAAATCGATATTAATCGTGTAGTATAATATCGTTACTAAGCTTAGGTGCTTTATAATAATCGGGCACAAAATAGCTTAGATTGTGTAAGGGCATTAACGTATTCTCGCGTTTTTGGACATCCCTTAACGGTGTATATGGGTTGAGAATAAAAAAGTCGCCCCTAATTCTTTCGGGGTCGCCCCTAAAAGTGCCAGGTAAAAAAACCTCTCCACGATCGATTTGCCGCATTGGAGGTGGAGCCATTCCATACTCCGGAATCCGGATAATATTCTAGGCAGCTGTTGCAAATTTGCAATACCAATCTTCGGCGTCCGCACATGCTGCAAGGGAATCAACTCGATTTTCTTTATTTAATTGCCACGGGTGTCTATTAGCCGCAGAGCAACCAAATCTTTGGCCACGCACACGAACTTTGTTTGGCATAGACAAACATTTGAATTTGCCATCGCTCATGAAGCTCCATTTGTATCCGAGTAATGCTTTCACCGAATTCGTTCGTCCTCGGTTGGTTTCACAAATCATACCTTGGAGTTACGTATACGTGTTCAACTCTATACGACCGAGTGGATTGCTAATTTGGAATTACGTCCTTCATTTGCACCCATTTTTTTCCAGCAAATTTGGTTAAAGCCAAAATCAACAATTCCCGGGGTGAAAAAGACATTTAGATTCTGATAGTGTTTAAATGGACAAAAATGTAAAAATAGTCGGATGTAAACAGTTTCATCCTGCCCATTTTCAAATACTTTTTCTTATTTTTAATTCACAAAATTGGTCAAAAAGACCAAAACAGAAATTTCCTGGGTGAAATATATTCTTAGATTTTGATCTTTGTTCATATAGTCAAAATTGAGAAATATATTGTTTATATAGTCGGTTGGATATTTCACCCAGGAAAATTAAGATAAAAAATATATCTTACCTAAAATACCCTCTAACCTTTTAAACCCTTCTTTTCAAAGAGAATTTATTTCTCTTTCCCTCAACTCTCGTCCCTCACGCTCTCGTCCCTCTTTGTAAATTGAGCTCTTTTTATTTTTGAGATCTGGTTGATCAATCATGGTGGTTTTTCAATTGTTGAATCGAAGTTTAGATTAATCAACTTTCAAGTCATCTAATATCATCGGCATCCGATGTATGCAAATCGGTAAGTTTCAAGTTTCCAATTAATCCAATTTCGATTTCGTTTTTTTGTCTAATTCTTTGTAATGCATATCACTGGGTATGTCGATTCTTCAACTCAAGCTGTCGGTTGTTGTCGATTCTTCAACTCAATTTGTATCAATTTTTGGTTTTAGTTGTTGATTTTGATTATCAGGGTTTTAGTTGGTCTTTGTTAAGCGTGATTATTTGTTTATATCCAATCGATTGATTGTTCATCAAAGTAAATTTAGTTTAAACTGTTGAAACAATACATAGATGCAATCCAAATTGATTAAAGTGATTTTTAGTTTTTCGAGTTATGGAAGTGAACGGAATTGGTATAATATCATCATGTCTGTGTGTTTAATTAGAGTTTGCTTACAATTTTTGCTCGAAGAAAACCCTAGCTGGTTGCCATGATGAATATGGGTGTACAATTGATTTTCAGTTTTTTATAGCGAGGATGAAATTAGTTTCATCCTGTATTTTTATACCAATTGTTGTTGAGTTTGGTTTTTAGTCATCCTGGTTGTTTAATTTGTTCGATTGAATATTTCCTTTTGTAGATGGTTAGAATACTCTTTGTGTGGTTATCAAGTGGTCCGATACATGTCCATACCACGTTAATGAGAAGTCAACAATTGATGAGTTGA
Organism: Papaver armeniacum; assembly: GCA_023531295.1. Classification (NCBI taxonomy): domain Eukaryota; kingdom Viridiplantae; phylum Streptophyta; class Magnoliopsida; order Ranunculales; family Papaveraceae; genus Papaver; species Papaver armeniacum. The sequence continues at coordinate 1,937 of JAJJWW010012680.1, forward strand.
AGTTGTATGTGTGTTCTTATTGGAATTATATTTCGCGGACTCAATCCAGTTTGTATTTGACAATGATGGAAGAAGCATGGTTGTTGGAGTGATGCGAAGCTTCAATCATCATATCAATGTGTCATGTTTTTCAGTTGAGTTTCTTGGAGCTTCGTTTATTAGAACGTGTTCCTCTTCGTGTTCCTGATTATGTTCGTGAACCTACAATGAGTGAGTTGCCTTCAGTTACATGCCCTCGCACAAGTCAGCTGGTTATTCCTTGTCATCTTCCAAAGAATAAAGTTACTCGTAAACCTACAATGACAGAGTTGCCTTCAGTTTCATGCCCTGGCACAAGTCAGCTGGTTATTCCTTGTCATCATCCGAAGAATAAAGTTACTCGTTATCCTACAATGACAGAGTTGCTTTTAGGTAAAGACAATAGCCCGGATCTGTGACTTGTACCTTCTTCTCAAGAACTTGGTTCGTCACAAGATATTCCCATGTCTCAGAACGTGCATTCAATGGAAAGATGGCAATTAAAAGATCTTGCAAAGGCGAGTGAATGGGAGTTCATTATAAAAGGTGTTGGTCGGGATTTTTATGGAGGACGGAGCGAGGCTCGTCTTGTTGTTGAAAAATATAACCACTTTTTTGGTCGCAAGGTAAGAGTCGTCAAGAGTAATCCAGAGCGTATCTTTGTGGAGTGTCTTTACAAGGAGGAATTAGAATGTATTTGGAGGTTCCATGCGGTTTGAAGACTTCCAATGTGAAGGGCCATTTATACCTCAAAAGCTATAATGGGAACATACATGTTGTCTTGGTTATAGTGATGGAACAAAGGATGATCCAGTTACTCGCGAACTTGTAAAGAGCTTAATATTTGACAGATCAAACGAGAATCCCAATAAGAAATGCGGGGATATTGTTGGTGATTTCAAAAGTGATTATGGTTTAACATTGAGCTATGATCGGGCGCATGCCGGTAAGAAATTATGTTTCAAGGAGTTGTATGGCAATGACACTAAGTCATACACTGACACTGGTTTGGTGGTGTGAAGCCGTGGAGAAACATGATCCGGGTAGTCGAATTTGATTTAGTCATTGAAGGGCGAGTTCAAGAGTTTGTTCTTAGCCTTTGATGCTTGCATCTCGGGTTTGAGTATTGTCGCCCGGTATTGTTCTTGGATGCTACTTTCCTAATTTGGGAAATTTAGAGGTTGTCTTATGGCGGCTACCGGGAAGAATGCGAATAATGGTATGTCTTATAGTTTAGTTTCATTTGAAAGAAAATAAGAATTTTTTGATGTCAAATTATACATTAAACCGAGTTTCATCCTTAATTGGTGAAGTCGAGATCAAAGAATGGCCGGGTTTCATTCTGTGCAATAACGGTTTCGGTGATTTTTTAATTTCTTTTGTGTTTTACGTAGGAATATTTCTGTGGCATATGGTATTGTTTCAAGTGAAAGCGTTGAAAATTGGCATTGGTTCTTGGAGAAATTGAAAACTATCTTGGGTCTCGGGTACTAACTATTATTTCGGATCGCCATGAAGGTTTGATCCAAGGGATTCGTGATGTTTTTCCACATTTCCATCATGGTTTTTGTTACCAGCACTTGAAGAACAATGTCCAGCGATAAGACCAACAAGAGAAAGCGGCGAGCATTGTCTTTGCAATGGATTTGTTCAAACAATGTTTCTATTCATCAACGCATGAAGGCTTAGCGAAGGTATGCAAAAGTTGAAAGACATGGGATGCGATGGTCTTCACAAATTCTTGAGTGACCTTCAGTGGAATGTTGGTCCAATGCACATTGTGAAGGTTGTCGTTATGGCGACATGTGTTCAAACATTGCGAGTCATTCAATGCTTGGATTAAGGAGGAGAAGGTATGCCTATTGCCACATTAGTTAAGCTGGATTAGACTTAAGATTATGGATCAGATGAGTAAAAGGAAGGCTAAGGGGGCGACGTATAAAGGATTCATTTGTCCCGGGCTAGAGAAAAAAAGTGCGAGGCTTTCATTCGTGTTGGTGCCCAATGGAAAATAACCAAGTACGGTGACATGGAGTGGGAAGTAGGCGATGGACAGTACTCGCATCTTTGTTAATATTGCGATGTTTCACTGCGGTTGTAGGCTTTGGTTTACGGAAGCGGTTCCCTTGTGATCACGCCATTGCACAGTATGGTCTCGGCTAAGATCGATGTTTACAGTACATTAATCCGTTTTTCGGCATTTCCGACTTCCGTGCATCGTATGATCGTCTATCAAGCCCATCACGATCGACAAGCCTATCGATGTTTGCTCTTTGGAAGACTTGTGAACCCACCAACCATCTAGGAAAAAAAGCTGGTAGGCGAAGAAGAAGCGTATTCCTAACACCGTGATTGCAAGTTTCACGAGACCAATTACGTGCGGTAAGCTTTGCCATACTAAGGCACGTCATAACAAGGCGGCGTGTCCTCATCCTCGAAAAAAAGCAACGTCAACAATGAACCTGCTAAAGAACATCTCCATTTCTCATTATTTGTGCATCTCCATTACTCGATTTATTTTATTAGTTTATTCTTCTCTGTGACCTCTTGTTGCACATTTAAGATTCTTTTATTTGGAATTATATTTTTGCAACTAGTATTTGAATTGTTTACGAGTATTCTTTACGAGTATTTAGGTTGTGATAGGATGTAAGCTGGGATGGAGTTAATGGCGGGATGTATGTTTTTTTTTCTTCATAAAAACATATTCTTACATTGAATGCAATTAGTAATTGATTTTTCATTACTAATTGTATTATGAATCTTTTCGATTTTCATTGTACATACTTTTCGAGTTTTCATTGACTTGAATGCAATTAGTTTTTACAGGCTAGGATGTAATTCGGTTTCATCCTGCATATTACCGGAAAAAAAAAGAGATTTTTGGCGAGGTGGCGGGTGGCTTGGTTTCATCATGTATATTAACATTAAGAAAGAATATTTTCAACTTTGTAACACGACAAAAACTACGAAAAATTGTTTTATACATGATGAAACCGGTTTCATTACGCATAATGCAGGAATTTTTGTCGGGGGTGGCGGTTTCATCCTGCATATTCTTGCATATTAAAAACACAAATATAAAAGTATATGCATTTTAACAAACATCAATAGGTATTTTGAATTAACAATGATCCAATGATCACAAATGAGTATCCTACATTAATAATTTTTCAGAAACATCAATAGATCAAACTTTCCAGCAACTTTTCTCATCACTTAGGATTTCATGTCGAGTTCGACTCTTTTTGTGTTCATCTTCTCTTACTTAATATTCTCGCATTCAAAGGAGTAACCGTTTGTCATTGCCCATTCCATGTAGTAGATAACATACATCAAAGAATTGTTTGCAACACAAATGAATATGTAATGTCGGTTCAAACTTTGTTTCGGTTTGTATGTTATAATCTCGGTTGGAAGAGTTAAGGACCTACCTTTCTCCCTGTGGACAATGCGATTTCACATCGACTACAATTTCATCCATACTATTGCTTCCTAAGTGAATGGCAACGGCTGACCTACTCTTTTCGCCATAAATTTAGCATCTTCCAAGTAGTTTGACGAACCTAGGAGAGAATTGTAGTGTGTCCAAGTTCTGCCATGGATGTCAAAGTGAAGCAATGTGACATGTTCTTTGTCGTTTATCATTGGGATGAACAGGTGCTGCGTTTCAACATCAATTTTCTCCACTTCAGCATATATATACTTTGCGACCTTCATCTCATCTCACGCAATGACATCAGCCCTAAAGATAAATTGCACAACTTAGATCATTCATTCTAAAATGAAGGTTCAAACGCACTAAGAAAGATACTTACCCATGCATACGCATTTGAGAAAGATTGACTTTAAGTGTCCTTTTGTATCATCTTTGATTGAAACATTTGTCTCCATTTTTCCATTTTGAACTCCAAAATTGTGTTCTCAATGGGCTGATTGAAAAAAAGTTGTTGGATTTGTTCTCCGTTGATACATATGCCCCTATATCGCTTTTCCAAACGTGATCCTTTGCATTTAAACAAGTTCATCCAATTTCATACAAGCACACATGGTTCATTTTCTAAACATGATGAAACTAGATACATCCTAGATACACTTTCTTTGTAGAATGAAAAAAGAATTACCAACAAAAAAATGCGTGTACGTACCTCAATTTTCCGGTTAAAAAGTAATCCTTTATTAACTTTTCTTGACTTCTCTTTCTCGGTCTTGCAAGTAACTTTTCCACAACCTGTTGTTCTTTGTTAACTTCTTCAACTTATCTTGCTTCGGCTTCTTCTTTGCCACGCTTACATACATTACAAACCTCAGGACCAAAATCCTTTGTCTTCCTTTTATAGGCGTTCTTCACTCTCTTCTCAAGCGATCCAATTTCTACAACTTTATTCATGATTGCCCGGAGGTTACTGCGGCGATTATTTCTTCCTCCATGATTTCTGCTGGAGGACACGGTGATATCGGTTCTTCTCCGTGAGCATCACGGATTCGGCTCCATCGAGAGCGACATCGGTTTCACCTTCCTTGCTAGCATCACAGGGAGCGATGCGGTCCTTTGGTTTGTTCATCTCTGAGTGATTTTAAGATTGAAAAAGTTGTCGCTAGCGTCATCGAGTCGAGGAATTAGTATGTACAACTATATCAAGAGGTGAAGCTGAGACTTTCCGGTTGAGGCTTGAGTTGCACTTTCAAGGATTCCAATTGATTTTGCAAGTCGAGATTGTCTTACCCTTCGCTTCCAACTCAAAATCCTTTGCTTCCAACTCTTCATTTCTTGCTCCTAACTCGGCATTCAAGTGAGAGATAATCTTGTCTTTCTCTTTGAGTTCATTCTTCAACTTTGAAATATCATCTTCATATTTGTTTTCTTCTTCCTCATTAAACAAGCATAACTGTTTTTCCTCTTCCTCCGGCTAGCAACAAAATCAACAACACCAAACACGTAAACATATATTTCTCATTTCGGTTAAAGCAAGGGATGTAGCTGGTTACATCATATGATAAACATGATGTAAGCTGGGTTTCATCCACAAATGTTTCTGATAATAATAGGGATAGATTTCTAAAAACAAATCTAAACTAAATAAATAGAAGAGGCATGCTTGGTTTCATCCAGTTATAATATGGAATAGATTTTTACACGATTTTGAAAGAGTTTCAAGCTTTCCTCATTTTCGCAAGACACTTTATACAAGTCCCATCTTGCAAACCTTGGCCATGCTTCACTTTGTCATCTTTCTATTAATGTCTTTGATTTGCTCAAAAATCCATAAACTGCAAAAACAAAAGATACAAGATGAAACTCACCACATTATGATTTATTTAATGTAAGAAAAAAAAATTCAAAAGTAAGAAATAATGATAAAAGATGATACTCACCAGAAAATAAAAGCTGCAACCATTGATGGAGTAAGGTGTCTTGCATACGACCGCGACACTTTGCATTAGATGCTCATGGATAAGATCCGGCCATGAGACCCTATTAATGGTTTCGATTGATCGTAGGCAGTTCAAATACTTGTAGTTGACATACATACCTCCGGTGTTAATGAAGAAGATTATATGAGAACATGAACAACAACAACGGTATCACCAACTCTTCTTCTTTGCCTTCTTCATTTATAACGGCATTTATGCCTTCAAGGATGTACTTCTTTTCAATTTGTCACCGGCGTTCTTCTCTTTGTGTGTCTTTTTCTTCTTTTCCGCTCCACCTTCCTTCTTTTCACCTTCCTTATTCTTGTTTTCTTCATCCCTTCTTTTTGGCTCCGAGAAAATACTTTGTATAAAATGCGAAGTTTTCAAACTAGGGTATTCCTTTGGTCCATAAAGTTTCCTATCTTCTTAATCATACGTATTCTCGCATTTTGAACATATGACAAAATTGTTTGCATCGGTCTTGAAAACTTGATCACCAATCTTGAATATTAGCTCGTTCGGGTCAAAACTTTTTATGATGAACTCTAACGCCCTTGGAGCTTTGCTACATTCGACCTTCCCCACCTTTCCTTGTTTGATCGCCTCAATGAAGTTCCAAATTAGTCTTCTTAATCTGACCTCTTGTCTTTCAGTAAATACCAGTGAACCAAGCAACTCAACTGTCGGTTTCATGTTAGCTCGGAGCGTTTTCTTTCCTTCCTTTTGGAATCCACATCATCCATATTCACGGTGCTTGATTCACTACCCCACGTTCACATCATTCTTCTTACTCTTCTTGGTTCTTCTTCGGCACCATCATTCTTCTTACTCTTCTTGCCTCTTACTTCTGCAACAATTTGGCATAAAACCGGTTAAAACATTTTTTAAATATCGATGAAATCCAGTTACATCCTATCTTCAAAGCTAGATGAAAACCGGTTTGCGGGGAATCAGATGAAACCCAGTTACATCCTATATAATAGAGCTACATGAAACCCGGTTTGCGGGAATCGAGATGAGACCCGGTTACATCCTATATATTATACATGTTAATATTGTCTAAAGAATCAAATACACTGTAGTTTACGGCATGATATCTCATTATTTATTAGTCCCATATATTGCGAACTACACTATATAAGAATCCATACTATTGTACTACTATAATCATTATTAGTCCCATATATTATAGAAATTTAGTATCATCCTATCACAACCTAATATTCGGCTATATGTTGAATTTAGTAACCCATGTAGTAATCGCATACCACCTCTTTCGAGTTGAACCATACTATTTAGTAATCTCTCTCTTAGTATAATCATTATTAGTCGCAAACATGTTAACCCATGTAGTAATCTCACGAAAGAGGTGGGTTTCATCAATAGAGAATTCCAATTTTGTGATACACCAATACCACCTCTTTCAGATTTGTTACCACTTGCCCAAGGAGGAACACTACCCAAACTATTAGACCCAGCCCCAAGAAGAGCCACTGCTGAATTTGGCTTAAGTTTTGAAATTACATCCTAACATTACTTTAAATGAAAACCAGTTTCATTATCACAACCTAATATTCAGTACTCATGCTAGTTTAGCGAGATACCCGAGTAACATCTATTCAAATTTCACAACTATACTATAAACAAATAACAAGAGAAGCATGGCTACATGGAGTTGATGGTGTATTTTACCTTTGTATAATGGCTTGGGATTATTTTGCTTTGTATATGGCCCAGGATGGAGTTGATGCTGAATATTAGGTTGTGATAGGATGTAACTGGGTTTCATCTAGCTTTGAAATGAAACTAAAATGGTTTTACAACATCTGGATGAAAGCGGTTTTGATTTTACCTCAAATTTCATCCAGTTAGCGATTTTAACACTGGATGAAATTGGTTTCATCTAGTCTTAATCTGCTCATTATATCTAACATGCAATAGAGTTAAGACAACAACTCACTTCAACAAATCAATTTCAACAAAAAAAAAATAATCAAATAACCAGATCTGGCGGCGTTCATCAAACCCCTTTGAAATGAAAATTAAAATCATCAATTAAACAAATTAATCAACTAAAACCAGCTTGTAATGGATAAAACCACCGATTAATCAACTAAAATGAAAATAAAACCACCCGATTAACCATTCAATTCTGAAACTAAGATAAATTGAGTTAGGGTTTTGAAAATTTACGAGTTCTTGGAGACATTTTGAAACCACGATTCTCCAAATTTATTTCAAGCCACGATTCTTCACCGAACCGATAGATTGATTGATTGAAGCCACAGCAAACCTCGATGTTGTAGATTGATCGATGGTGTTTACAAGCAGTTAATGAAACCCAACATTTCGGCCTTTGTTGACGGAAGGAAAAGGTTGGAGGAAATTGTTCCTCATATTTGAGAAGATGAAGAGAATTAGTGGGGTGGTTTTTCAAGCTGAAGAGAGAGGGAGAACGTGGTTTTGTGGAGGAGAGGGAGAGCGTGGCATTTTTTGTGAGGTAGTTCCGTCCAAAACTTCTTGTCCATTTGACCCGAGACCATATTTCTACCGGTCCATTTGACCCAGAAATATTACCTTTTTGGCTATATGACCCATTTTCCGTTTTTAATTTACATCACGATGCATCCAGTTTCATCCTTACTATTTTTTAAGTTTAAGCCAGGATGAATCCAGTTTCATCCTTGCTATTTTTTTACTGTCCATTACACCATACTAATTTTTACTCGTGCATGTGAACCATGTTTTAAAAATATTTGGACAAATGACTCATTTTCCGTTTTTTTTCTTAAATGACGATAATATCTACTCCCGGTACAACTTAAGAGTTAAGTTTTGAATACCTAGCATTTTTAGGGGCTACCCAAAAGGAATTGAGGGCCAACAATAAGACAAAATAGGGTCACCCAACGTAAATTGAAGCTAGCCCTTATCGCGTGTTCATAATGGCAAAATTGCCCTTCCACAATCGGTAGTTTAACTACAATCGGTAGTAAAGTGTGTTACTTTAACCTCTAGAATGTATTCAATTTTCAAATTTTGGTACTGCCATAATCAGTAACAATAGTAGTTAACCAGACCTCCGAATAAAGAGTGGCTCAAAAATCAGATTTTGGAAAAAAATGAAATTTTTCGAATTTTGGACTTAACGTAAGTAGTTAACCAGATTTCCGAATATAGAGTGGCTCAAAAATCAGATTTTGGAAAAAAAATGAAATTTTCGAATTTTGTACTAGTCATAATCGGAAGACCAAGTAATTCTTTTGACTTAGAATATGTCTTTGGCTCCCAAATGAGAACCACCATGAGCCTTGGCATATAGGGCTTTGGAACCACCATGAGCCTCGGCTAGAAATTTGCATCGATGGAATCACTGAGTTAGGATTACATTAGATAATTCGAGTTCCATAGGAAATTTTCCGACATAACGGTATCGGAAATCGGTTATGGAAAAAAATTATCGGTAATTTTTGCCTTATTGGAGCAGTATCGGTTTAGGCACTTACCGTTCCATTAATTGCAGTTCTGCGGTATCTATTGTCACACATGTATATTATAGTGTTAGTATTACCCGTTTTTGAATTTCTTTGTGTTTTTTTTTTTTTTGCAAGAACATATAACTAAGAACATTGTGTTTTGCATGGATTTGGAACCTAAAATTTCCTATTTTGAACTAATTTTTAGTATGAGAAATAGGTTATGTATAATATTGTCACTTAACGGTATTTATCGGTAAAATAACCGATATCAGTTAACTTAATGGAGCGGTAGCGGTTTTGATTTTTAAAATTCCATAGGAAATTATCGGTATCGGAATTAGGTAGGAAATATCGATAACTTGGTAATGGAAGAGCTAGTTACCGTTCAATAGGTTCCATTGTGACCACCCCAACCTCGGCATATAGAGCCTTGGCACTACTATATTATGAGGTTTATATTGTTACTCGAACCTCAGAATATAGAGTGGCCCAAATCAATTTTGGAAAAAAATTTCAAATTTTGAGTTTTGTACTAGTCATAATCGGTAGTAAATTGTATTACGTTAACTTAGAATATATTCGATTTTAAATTTTGGTGCTACTATAATCGGTAGTAAATTATGTTCATTATCTGGAATTGAGTTTAATTTTAGTACAAAAAATTTGAAGCGATATGAGGAACATAATCGGTAGATAACAATCAATTTAGCTACAGATTATGGTTGATGTTCTTCATTTCCAAAAGAACATCAACTATAATCGGTGGTAAAATAGATTATTATCTACCCAGGTTATGTTTATACTTTGTAAATCCTAGAAAAATTACGATCGAATTTTTTTGATTTCAAGCAATAAAATCTAATTTTGGATCACAATTATACTATCATCTATCTAGTTTTTTTGTTTTAACTAGTTTTTTTTTTTTTTTTATGTTCTAAGTTTCAACTTTAAGGTCAATGAATTTTGGGTTTTAATTTTAAACAATCAATCACAAAATTTGTTTGATCGGCGATCTTTGGTTTCAATCAAAATTAAAAGCGATGAAAAAAATTTCAATGGTTGAAAGAGAAGAATAAGAAGATGAATGATATGATTATGAAAATAAAGGATATAGGTTTAGATTTAGTATAAAGGTGAAAAACAATATAGACTATTTCTACTTTTAAGACACCCCTTAACCCATCAATGGATGGGAATAAAAAAGTAGCCCCTAAAATTGCTAGGTTTGAATAATATAGGTGGATTCTGAATTTGGAATCCTGGATAGAAGAACCCTCGAAGCAAGGTCCAGTGTAGTGTGTATACAATAACTATATCTCTTATCATATGATGTTGATCATTTGATTTCGACCGCTCAAGGCTTCTCAGCCTCTTAACTTCCGGTGCAGCTAGTCGACCAGACCAAATCAGTATACTAGTCGCATCTCCATGATCCTCGCCAACACTTTCAACACGTACTTTGTTTCCGAAATTTTCATTAATTTCCAATTTTACCCATACATTGGACGCGTGCTCAACAGACTTTCAAACGTTATTTGATGAAAAAAAAATCTAAACTTTACCACGTCATTACTCCACGTAAGCAAAAGCTGGTGAGAATTTCTAGGTATTTTTCGCTTGTACCGAGGCTAAAACCTACCATGAGCGACACCTGGCGTATAATCTCGTTTGTAGCACCGTCTAAACTTGGCCTATAAATTCCCATACATATTTCATGCCAATCTCTCCCCATTCCTTCGAATCCTTTTCTCGTTGAGATAACCTAGAAATTTCAAAGGAAATCTAAATCATGGAAGAATCTACAGTTACCGGTTTATTAAAACAATCTGCCGGAAAATTTCCATCTCATAGAAGTGTATCAGTTTCCGGCAAGTTTGATTTAACACACTCGAAGTTACAACAACTTGTTGATCAAGCTGCTTCGATTCTCATCTCTAATGGTGTTCATCCTGGAGATGTCATCGCTCTTACTTTCCCTAACACCGTCGAGGTACTACTCATAATATCTCCATCTCCGATTCTCCGATTCCAGTTACCTCTGTTTTTACTATAATTTTGAATATTAAAATCGAATTGTTTCTGGTTAGGTAGGATTTTTTTTTTCATGGTTTTTTAAATTTTAATTTCTCATATATTCTGAGAAAAAATTTAAGATTTTGATTTTATTTTGATTTATTTACAGTTTGTGATCATGTTCTTGGCTGTGATTCGAGCTAGAGCCACGGCTGCACCCACTTAACTCGGCTTATACACAGAAGAGTTTGAATTTTATTTGTGTGACTCAGAATCAAAATTTACTCACTTCACAAGAAGGAAATCAGTCAGCTCAATCAGCCGCTTCTAAACTTAGTATCTCTCATATTACTGCCACATTCTCACACCTAGATGAAAAATTAACTCTATCAACTCAGTCTGAATCGGGTGCATTACCCGATTCACTACCGGTTAATGATCCGTTAGATATTGCACTTTTTCTTCATACTTCAGGGACAACGAGTCAACCTAAAGGAGTTCCATTAACTCAACAAAACTTAGCTGCTTCAGTACAAAATATTATATCGGTGTATAAACTCACTGAGTCAGACTCGACTGTTTTAGTTCTCCCACTCTTTCATGTACATGGATTACTGGCTGGGTTACTGAGTTCACTCGGTGCTGGAGCGGCTGTGACTCTTCCGGCAGCTGGAAGATTTTCAGCTTCCACTTTTTGGCCTGATATGATAAAATACAATGCCACTTGGTATACTGCTGTCCCTACGATTCATCAGATTATATTAGAACGTCATCTTAGCCATCTGAGAATTTTATCCGAAGCTCCGGTTTATTCGGAGTTGTAGTGCTTCATTGGCGCCAACTATACTGACTCGACTTGAAGAGGCTTTGGTGCTCCTGTTTTAGAAGCTTATGCTATGACTGAAGCCTCTCATTTAATGTGTTCAAACCCATTACCTGTGAATGGTGGACATAAGTCAGGGTCGGTAGGTAAACCTGTCGGTCAAGAAATGGCTATTTTGGATGAAAATGGTGTTCAACAAGCTGAGAATGTTAGCGGAGAAGTATGTATAAGAGGATTAAATGTGACCAAGGGTTATAAAAACAATCCTGAGGCCAATAAAAGTGCGTATAAATTCGGGTGGTTTCATACCGGTGATGTTGGGTATATGGATTCGGAGGGTATTTGCATTTGGTGGGACGCATCAAGGAGCTTATAAATCGTGGAGGTATAAAACACCTGACCATTATTACTTTCTAAATTTTTTGGTCACATGTAAACAGGCTTTTAACGGTGTTAAATAGGTTTGGTTTTGTTAGTGAGTATTTAAGTGGTTAAAAGTTGGAAAGCTGCTTTTAAATTCATGAGGTTTTCCTTTTCTGAGGTAGCTGGATGGTAGACTAGACATGAAAGTGACTTTGTTTACATCAAATTTGGGTTAAAATGGGGTCTTGGTAAGATAACGCGTTAAGCCAAAGAATTAATTAAGCGATTGTTTGTATGTTTTGTTTGGCGTTTTTGGTTTTGGTTCTTGTTCTAATTGTGATAATTAAACAGGAGAAAATATCACCTATAGAAGTGGACGTGCAGTGCTTTTGTCGAATCAGATGTTGCTCAAGCTGTTGCATTCGGAGTTCCAGATGATAAATATGGTGAAGAGGTAAGAAAAGAAAAACACAAAACCAAAAACAAAAACAAAAACAAAAACAAAGAACTTTTCCTTGGTAAACAAAGTATTGGTTCTTGTCTGTTCTGTAACTATTTGATGGTTCAAACTATGACATGCATTGTTAGGTAGTTGGAAGATGATGTCCACAAATTTTGGCCTCTCTATAAACCAAACCACATAGTTGCATACGTAACTAGACCTGATTGTTACTTTCGTGGTCGATGTTATAATTGCTATATTGTTTTGCTGACAAGTGCATGGGCAAGTAACAATCTATCGATGCCCGTGTTCTAAAGCAAATAACAAAGCTTTTATTTTGGTTAGACCTTTCCTAGTCATGTGAGTCGACATGCAATATGTTAGAACTACACTATTATTATATTGTCATGCGTCCACGCCATGTCAGACGCAACACCATTTGGTGGTTTAGAAAGGTAGAATCATGAGTCACAGAATCATTTCACCAAGCTTCATACTGATAGTAACTGTTAAGAGCCAGACCTTTCGTTTCCATTTTTGTCCTGCGATTAGTTCCCTGGGAAACTTCCAAAAGACGAGCATATTTCATCAATAACCCATAGAGTAGAAAACTAACCCATAGAGTAGAAAACCGTTCTGGTATTAGTTTTCATATGATAAAGAATCTGAGTAGTTACACAATAATAGTTGAACTGGAGTCTTTGTGTAGCTTATTTTTACCCATTCCCTTATTTGCAATTCATCGACATGAGATGACGAGAACCTTGTCATTTACGGCTCGGTCCTCTATCATATTCAGATTTTATGTCAATTAAGAATCAGGGGTGAATATGTCATGTTAATTGCTTGTGTCTGTTCCTGGTCTGCCAATTCTGAAACAAGATATGATAGAGGTTTTTGGCTAGGACTTATTAAGCTTAAATCGTTACACGTTTTGCTTACTGAATTGACTTGTTGCAGATTAATTGTGCAATAATTCCAAGAGACAGGTCAACTATTGATGAAGCTGAGATACTAAGATTTTGCAAGAAAAACCTAGCAACCTTCAAGGTACCTAAGAAAGTTTTTATCACTGATGCTGTTCCTAAGACTGCTTCTGGTAAAATACAACGTAATCTCGTTGCTGAGCATTTCCTTTCTCAAATCTCTGCTGCTAAAGTCCCCAAATTCGGCGCTTAAAATAACACCTGAATAAGAAAATTTATTGGTTACGATGGAAAATTAATGTAACCTTGGAATAGTAAGAACGGTAGGTTTAGATTAGCCGATGAGATTGATTGGTAGTTACTATATTATATGTTGCTATTCAAAGCGTAATATAAATGAAAATTTATCTGTCTGTTTCGTTTTGCTTCTTTTGCTTTCTTATAATATTGGTTTCCTTTTGTTTCTTTCTTACTTTGTAAGCGTGGTTACTAAGTTATAAAGAGGGATTACCGAACAATTCCTCTTTCTTTTTTTCTTTGGGTAAAATATAAAAGGAGTGATGAGTGACGATGCTAATTTGACAAATGAGGATGTCTGTCTTACAGGTGCATCATACCGATTTCTTTATCAGTAATTTTCTGTATGCGCATTATAAAAACTAACAAGCATTTGATGACATTATAGAGATATCTACCCCTTGGAGTTCACGAGAAGTTCCTCTCCACAGATAAAACTGCTTTTACGCGGCATTAGGTTTTATCACGAGTCGGTCGGTATATGGTATAGCCTATAGGTGATTATCAGGTGTATGTTACAGATGTCTACTAGGAGTATGTAACAAATAACTCGGTATCGGGCGTATGCCCACTGATTATCAGACTCTTAACTACTAAGTTACCTTAAAAGAGGAATTAAGAAATATTTAAAAAATCACAGAAGTAGTGCATCCATAAATTCCAAGACTACACAGTAGAAGTGTTTGTACTGGACAGACACAGTAGAAGTCTTTAAACTGGAATTTTGAACAAACACGGGAAAAAAAAAGGAAAAAAAAAAGACAGGAAAAGAGTAGCCTACTATGTAATAATACTTTCATAGAAATATTGGAACTCTTGTTCAACTTATAAGACTAGTAACTTGTTCAACTTCTGATGATAGAAAGATGAACAACAGACCATATAGTTAAAAAGGTTCAAAACCAAAATAAAGTAGCCAAACCGAAACACAAAATGCAGCTTCAGGGAAACTAAAACACTTACCATTACCGATCTCTCACAACCAAACTAGATGATATTCTGAACTACTTAAACCACTTGCTTTTACTTCACTCCTCTTGAAGTTCCTCTTCTTGTACTCTTCTTCCTCATCAGCAGTTGCATCCTGATATTGTTGGTACTCTGAAACTAAGTCATTCATGTTGCTCTCAGCTTCGGTGAATTCCATTTCATCCATTCCTTCTCCTGTGTACCAATGCAAGAAAGCCTTTCTACGGAACATAGCTGTGAACTGCTCACTAACTCTACGGAACATCTCTTGAATAGATGTGGAATTTCAATAAATGTAGATGCCATTTTTAAACCTGTTGGTGGAATATCACAGACAGTGGACTTCACATTGTTGGGAATCCATTCAACAAATACGACAATTCTTGTTCTGAACATTGATCATCTGCTCATCAACTTCCTTGGTGCTCATCTTTCCACGGAACATAGCTGAAGCAGTTAGATACCGACCATGTCGAGGATCAGCAGCACACATCATGTTCTTGGCATCCCACATTTGTTGAGTAAGTTCAGGTACTGTTAGGGTTCTGTACTGCTGCGACCCACGGGAGGTAAGAGGTGCAAAACCAACCATAAAGAAATGGAGACGAGGGAAAGGGAATCAGATTGACAGCTAGCTTGCGAAGATCAGAGTTAAGTTGACCAGGGAATCGAAGACAGCATGTTACCCCACTCATGGTAGCAGAAATGAGATGGTTCAAGTCTCCAACTGATCAAATTCAAACCAACAACAAAAAAATAGCTCAGTTCACACATCAATTCCAGAAAGTAAACTGTTTATAAAAGTCGTTGCAAAAATTAGGTGGGTTAAGCAGTTCATTTCTCCCCAGATAAAATTCAAGTCATGATCATAGAGCAGTTCATTTCTCCACCAGATAAAATTCAAGTCATAATCATAGAGTTGAGTACGTTCAAATTTATAATTAGGAATATTAGAAGTATTTTAGCAGATATAAGGTGGCTTGAATCTAAAATGAACATAACTAAAACCATTACAGCAATGAAATGTACAAATAAATTGTATAGAGGTTTGAGGGGGTTCACGTCTCGTTGTCTACAGAGAGAAGCAACATATTACTGAGGTCAGAATATTAGGGTTTATAAATAGTGTGTGCAAATACAAGGTGGTTCAAGTTTTAAAAGATCAAAACATAGACCACCATATATTTAGAACAGTCTTTTGAGCATGGTCAGGGAATCACAAGGAGGTTACTGTTGCTCAGGGAA
The DNA here is from genome assembly GCA_023531295.1 of Papaver armeniacum. Lineage (NCBI taxonomy): Eukaryota > Viridiplantae > Streptophyta > Magnoliopsida > Ranunculales > Papaveraceae > Papaver > Papaver armeniacum. The sequence goes on from JAJJWW010012680.1 coordinate 17,927, forward strand.
TCCTAATAATGGAGCAAGGCAATGCCACCTTTGATGCTGATATCACTAGTTCATTTCAGGTGCAAAATTGGTACCAGAATACACTCTAAATCATGTGGTATTATACCCCACAACTAGGAGAGCCCAATGGCAATCGCCCAACTTTAAGGTTATAAACTAGTAAAACAAAACCAAACTTAGTACATTTTAAGTGTGCAAACAAAACTGATTAAAACCAAATGATGTAAGTGGGGTATAAGCCAGCTAAAAAGGAGGCAACAAATTCTTTTCATCTCAAACAAAGACTCCAAACTGTTGGTTGAGAAGATCATTGATGAACTGCCATCTATGGATCAAAGAACAGGTTGAGATGTCTACTCAAGAAAAACGTAGGACCAGTGAAGAGCCAAAGCTAGTTGTAGGGTCAGAAATAGGTGGGGTCACTAAAAGATACTTCCATGTGCTCCCTGTAGTCTCTGAACTACCCTACTACTACTAGCAACCTAAAAGATGTATAACCAATATATGGTCATTTCCCCATGACACAGCTGGATGACATAAGTTGATTAATCAAATATCTTGTCACGTGATGAGATCAGTGAACATAAAAGCTTTAATAGTAAAACATAAAGATACCCACACACAAAGAAAAGTTATTCCACAACACCCTTGATATCATTCATCATTCATGCATATACTACTCACAGATAACCAAGAATTCAAGGTGAAATCTGGAGAAAAAGGGCAACAACGTCCGGTCCTTGTCATTGTTCTCTAGTGTGAACATTTTGTTTTTTACTTAACAGTTTATAAATAAAGAATAAACAAATGTTTATTACTAAACAAGACAATCATTCCAGACAGATTTTCAAACAAACAATTCCCTAACAGGATTTTGGAAACAAAACACTAAAGCAAATTCCCACAAGTCATGTTCCAAAAATACCCTTGACAATGTCCACACATATCCAACACTTTTAACTTAATCCCCAAAAACTAAAGATCACATTTAGAGACAGCAACCAGTGATACCATGTAAAGCAATGAACCATAAGGGTAATACTACAAATATTTGTTGCAATCACGTGATGGGATCCGTAAATAAAAGGGAAGCATAAAGATACCCACACAGAGAAAAGTATTCCACAACACCCTTGATATCAATCAGGTTCACCATATACTACTCACATATGATCAAGGTCAAGTTTAGAGAAAAAGGGTAACTAATAACTATTAGCTACTATGTTTCTCTGTTTTTTTATAAACTTTATCAATTAGTGGATTACACAAATGTTTATTCCTAAACAAGGCAATCATTTCAGACAGATTTTCACAAACAAACAATATCCATTGCAAGAACAGTAAAAGCATATTCATGTTCCAAAAATACCCTTGAAATCAATCCCACTTAATCCTACAGATACACAGTAACTAAAGATCGCATCAATAAGCACCAAACAGTGATGAAACCAAAGGGCATCAATGTCATTTTCCTAATCTCCTTAACAAAGTGAGAGTAATAATGGAAGACAGCTTTAGCCTAAAAAGAAATCTGAAACCGCCATTAGAGAGATGATGATACTTACAGCTTGGAGTAGTAAGTTTGAGTGTTCTGAAGCAAATATCATACAAAGCTTCGTTATCCAAAACCATACACTCATCTGCGTTCTCAACAAGCTGATGAACAGAAAAAGAGTAGCATTATACGGTTCAACAACAGTATCTGAAACCTTGGGTGACGGAAACACCGAGAATGTAAGCATCATTCTATCTGGATATTCTTCTCTAATCTTTGATATCAATAACGTTCCCATTCCTGATCCTGTACCTCCTCCCAACGAATGACACACTTGAAACCCTAAAAACATCCACACACAAAAACCAAAAAAAATAATTATGAATCAAACTCAGTTCTGAGTGAAAATTGAGATACAACAAGAAATTAAGAAAACAAAATATACCTTGTAAGCAGTCACAATTCTCTGCTTCTTTTCTCACAACATCAAGAACAGAATCAATCAACTCAGCACCTTCAGTATAATGACCTTTCGCCCAGTTATTACCAGCACCAGATTGACCAAAAACAAAGTTATCAGGTCTAAAGATTTGTCCATAAGGACCAGATCTAAGTGAATCCATAGTACCAGGTTCAAGATCCATTAATACAGCTCTTGGTACATATCGTCCACAACTAGCTTCATTGTAATAAACATTAAGCCTCTCTAATTGAAGATGTGAATCTCCTTGATATCTTCCTATTTAATCTATACGATGTTCTGCACATATTACTTCCCAGAATTTTGCACCGATTTGGTTACCGCATTGGCCTCCTTGTATGTGTAAGATTTCTCTCATTTTTGGATTGATTGTTTTCTAGGGTTTTTGGGGGAAAATGGAGAGAAGAGGGTTCGGCGGAGAGATAGAGAGGAAATGGAGAAATGGAATTAGGGGGGAAAATGAGGAAAGTAATTGGTTTTATAGATAAGAGATGACGGTTTCTGTTTGCTGTTTCGGAGGTGTTGTTAACGCTGTTAGTTTTCTTTGGTAGCGTAAATGAAATGAATATATGGACGGTTGGTTTTCATTCAGCTTACAGATTGGATGATGGGGATGTTGTGTTAGTTTGCCACGTGTTGGTAGTCTTTGGTGGTGCGAGGGGAAATGAATAAATGATGTTTTTGCGGGGAAAAAAAAAAAAAGGTTCATCCAGAAAAATGTGTCTCCTCGCAAGAACCCTTGATGTTAAGAAAATTGACATAAATGATAAATATTTAGGTACACTTCTTTTTATTAACAGAAATAAAACTGAATCTTTCGCTTACCTAACTAATCACATTGATAATAATGAAGCTAATTGGAAAGGTGAACATTGTACCAGAAATGTCCTGAAGTCGTCCTATGTCTACCATATGACTCCTTTCTGATTACTGGCAGAATTATTTATCAAATGGAAAAAGCCCAAAGGGACTTTTGGTGAGAAAAAAAGAGTCAAAGAAGAGTTTATATGAAACAGTGGCAAAAGATTTGCACTCATTAGCATATAGGAGTCTAGGTTTCCGTGTTTTAAAAAAGTTTGATCTGACTTTGTTATCTAAAATTTCCTGGCGATTAATTCATGGTTCTGATGAGTTATGTTTAAGATAGTGAAATGCAATACTTTAGTAATAAGCATCATTTACATTATAAGAACCAAGACTCGTCTTGGGTTTGGAATGATATTTGTAGAGGTCTATGGATTGTGAAACAAAACTCTTTTGGGGAAGTTAAAAATTGAAGAGTATTAGTGCTTTTGATGATAATTGGATACCTATTGTCTCATCCCCGACTTTTATCAATACCATAATCCTAATCTAGTTGTTCTTGACTTTATATAGATCAAGATACCAAGCAATGGAATGAAACCACGTTATATGCTAATTTTACTAGAGAAAATGCTTGATAGGATTAAGCAGATTAGAATACCATAATATTCTAGTGAAGATAGATTGATTTGGTCCTCTTGACGAAATGAAATTTTCAATGTAAAATTTTCGTGTATGGAACTAACTAGTGTTGATTCTAATGGTACTTTTGTGAACCCCAATCATGTTCCTATTTTTAAAGCTTTATGGAAAGCTCATCTTCTACCTAAAGTTCGGCTTTTTTTTTTTTTTTTGGAAATGCATTAGTGACATTCGGCCCTACGAAAGTCGAGGTTATCTCGGTATGTGATTAACAATGATAGTACTTGCGGTATGTGTAGTAGTAATGTTAATGAATCTTTGAACATTTACTCTTACGCAATTTGCAAAATCCGTTTGGTTTGCAACTCCAAATGGTTATATCACTTTGCGGGATGCAAGTACTAATCCTACCATCAAGGATTGGATAAGAAAATGGCTAAATAATAGCCAAGATATAAACATACGAGATCTAAATCCTCGTTACGGCTTGGAGTATCTAAAGGGATAAATGTTTTAAAGTCTTCCAACGAAGAAAATTACTCGGCCCATACCTACGGCTAGATTGGCCACAAGGTTTGCTAATGATACTATAGCTTTTATGACCTCACGATAATGCTCGGTTAGTTAACCCTTCTAACATAGCTATGATTTATCGGACCATTAGTGCCTCTAATCCAGTGTTTATGGAAAATCTCCCTGATGATTGTACTTTAATTTACTGTGATGCGTCATTTAAAAAAAAAACACTAACAATACAGACATTAATATTTACATGACTACAGGTGCAGGAAGCTATAAGGATGAAAAATAGTCAAATACGCGACAAGGAATCAGAAGAGGTGGAGCGTCCAGACGGTGCTAGAAGTTATCAAATGGGCAAAAAAGCAAGAATCTAACCTCCATTAGTCCCTATAGTGATGCAAAGAAAGTTAAAAATTATTTGAAGAATAAAAATAACAGAGTCTTTGTTGGTTCGGTAGTATCATCGTAGACGATTGTTATATGTTGTTAGACTCTTTCTCATTCGTTAAAGCTAGTCATCTTAGTAGAGATTTTAATTTAATCGCTGATAAAGCGGCTAAGCATTGTAGAAGATTCAGTACATGTAATGAGTGGTCAGAAATCATCCCTGATTTCATATCACAACATTTGTAAGCTTTTAAAAGTAATAGAATGCGTTATTTTCTTAACAAAAAAAATATCCGATGAGTAACAAGCGCTTCTCTAACATTGATGTCAATGGTGTGGGCCAGTGGAATCGGCCAATCCGACGAATAACAATGACTACTTTCGTTCGGAAAAATGATATTTTAGATTTTCATTTCATTTTATTTTTGCCCAAAATAGGCCAAATTGAGGAGTGAAAAGACCATTTTTTTGAAACAAAGAAGCAACTATTTATCGAGGAAACAATATAGTATTTAACGAGCAATTAAAACTAATAATAATCGGATTAGTCTCTTTTGTTCGTATGGCAAACAATATTGTTAAAATTCATTGATGTACGTGATATCTCATATTGACTCAAAAAATTACGACAATTAACATTAGTAGAATACTAAAATCGTTAAATATTGAGATTTAATTGGAGACCGAAATTTATTTACATATTCGTAACAAGAGCACATCATTTTATACTTTATACTGCTTCATTCATTAAAATAAACGACTAAAATCATCTTTGAAATCTTGAACAACTCCATCAGGATGATGTTCGTTGTATCTCTTAGAGCTAGAGTTATGGATAGAGTGTTTTTAATACTCATTCACTTCAAATCAATGAATGACTAGATGAAGAGTATTTTTTTGACCGTGGGAAAGTGAGATTAAGAAACGAGGAGACTGCTTGACAAGAAAATTTGACGACTGATTATTTGCCGCCCAAGTGTATATTTTTGTTAGTTTAATAATAATATCAGTATGCCATCCGCGTTAAAGAGTTTTAAAATGATTAAAAAATGTAAAAATGCTTGAGCAAAATTTTCACTTGGGCTTTTCATTAACAGCTGATCTTCATACTTTTAGTCTCCACGGTGACACACTCTTTCAAATGAATGAGTGTATGGACCTCTTCAGTCTTCACTACCCATTGTAGCACGTAATTTGATCATTTTTAATCAAACTCTTTCACTCTTAGTGAGAGTTCTGATCCCATAACCCTTGCTATTAGTTCCGTGTTAGTTATAAAGGCGATGGTGCGCAGATAGTTGTATAACTATCTCTTTTATTCTTAGGCCAATCACTATGGTAACATGTTTCGCTTAGCTATAACTTAATTATAGCGAAATACAAGTACTACGGGGCATCGCTTGGCTTTAATGTGGCGAATTCACTCGGCTTAGATGGTGAGTGGATCAGATCTGCACCTCAATTGAACTACGCGATAGGTCACGGAAACTCAGTTTCTGTTTAAAAAAATACTTTTCGTGGGTTTGGTTTCAGATTTCACAATTTTGAGGAATTTATATTCCCATGGGTCATGGATTACAAACACTTGTTCATGAAAATCCCTCATGTGTTGGGTAACTCACTTAAAATTGCTAGGATTCATAGAATTCTCTTGTTTTGAAGTTCATTAACTGCTTGGTATTACCATCGAAATCTTATAATTATAAATATTATATTTTAGGGTTAAAAAATTGGGTCCATAAATCCGTTGATAATTTCCCACCAAATCTTAGGGGGGGGGTCGGACTCCATATGGAGGATTTGCTGGAAACGTGATTTCAGGGCATTTGGGTAACCAATCGTAGTGAGGAAACATAATTCCACCAAATCCCCATAACCCAAAATCCCACCTTTAAATTTCCGCATCCAAACCCACCATTTAAGGATGCTCAATATGATTTTTGATGGAAATTGAGTATCCGCATCCAATTTTCAAATTTTAGCCTACTTTCATTCCCAGTAATTCACTTTCAACTCTTTTTATTTACTAAAATTTCGTTTTCATAATTATTTTTTTTTCTTTTAAATATTTTTGATCCATAGCAAATACTTATCTATATCAAACGTATAAAAAGATTAGATAAAAAAATCTTGGCGGAAACTCAATTTTCGTATGGCACTGTTTTGGTGGAGATTGAGTTTTCGTGTCATTAGGCTAAGTGATCCCATGCCACATATCGATAATGGGATGCAATATCGCTCTAATTTCTTTTGGATATATTTGAGCTACAACTAGGCGAAACGGCCTACCATAATGCTTGGCCTTACTCACAAACATCATAGCAACCGAACAATGAGGCTGGCTTTAGCCTGCAATAGGAACTCTATCACCTCTTTGGTCAATTCGACTGAAATTAAATCTTCGATTATGTGGTATTTTTAACAATATGGGTGTAACTTCTAATGCCTTGCTTGTTGCTTCTCAGAGGAATGTTCGAGGAATGTTGTAATCGCTCTAGCTTGGCACATGTTCTCTTACAAACTAGAAAAAAAAATCCTCACTGAGAAAAAACCTGACGAGATTGGGGTATACCCAAATTAATTGGGGTATGCCCAAATTTAAATGGACCTAGTGTCCTTGCTAGGGGTGGTAATATATGCTTAAGTTACGTAAATACCCTCGATAGTTATAATTAAAGTTAACCAAATAATTTGATTTCACTTCATCTTCTCTTCTTCCTCTCCTCTTCCTACCACCACACCAACCTCCCCATCAACATATCATCATCAAACCCAAAAAAACTCATCGATTATCGATTCGAAAATTCAACCAGTACTTCATTTACTTGTTTGCATGTCTAATTAGGGTCGAAAATTTCAAAATTTTGAATCTGCACGGGTGTTTGGTGGCACGGTAAAAATCTGTCGACCTTAGGCTTTTCATATCGTCTTTGGTCGTTGTCTTCCTAGGTTGAATATCGTACCAATAGTGCATACACGGATGTGACATTTACAAGGTCGACACAATCTTCTAACTACCTTGCTTAGGCTTTTCATTGGTCGTTGGCTTTTGAAATTTCTACCATGCGGGCTAATCAATTTTAGAGATGGTTTTTCCTGTATGACGTTGGAGTTTTGGTCGTTGGGGTAATTTGATTAATACCTAGACGGCCTAACCTTAGTCGTCACTATATCGATTATCAACCATGTCGACCATGTTTTCGTCAGCATGTTAAGAAATATATACCCAGCCGACCATGTTTTCGCCGGCAGGTTAAGAAATGTATACCTGCCGAGCCATATATAACACTTTTACGATGGTGAAAACTCATTTGGTCGGCATTGTTATTATTTCACAAAGACGGACTGTGATGCTCGATACGGTTGATATTTTTCGACTTTGCGACTTTTCATACTTTTAGTTAAGAAAGTGTAATTTTTTTATGTGATTTTAAGTAAGTTGAAACCATTAAACTTCCATGGAAACCCATTTTAGTAGTATTTGACTAGTGTGGTTTCTTTTCTGTTCACAAAAAAAAAAAAAAATCCTTCTCAAAAAATTTCCTACACAATCCATAATTTCACTCTACCAAATCATGGTTTAATACATTTCTAATCCTGCTAATTAATCTAACTCAATTAATTAAGCTAAACAAGGTGCCATTAATGAAAATATTTGGCTAAGGGGCTTTGGAATTTAATTCTAAATGACCATATCTTGTTTTATTAGGTATACTAATTCACGGATATACCCCACGTCTTTAAAGGGATAAAGAAAAAAAGAAAAAAATTGTCCAACAAAAGTTTTTTTTTTTTTTTTGAAAAGGAGAATTTTATTTAAAGGCTCGAAATTCAAGGGTTACATAGTTTAGGAATATGGCATTCTCGGTCTTTACAATTGGGTAAGTAAAACATTAGCATAACTAATTCCCAATTATAAGCATTAACTTCTGACCGTCTTGTTCGATTAGACCTTATCCCCTGATAGCATCGATGTTCTTGCGAAATTTGATTCATGTTGTGATACCTGATACCTGCATAGTGTCATTACAATCTAGGATATTTCTTGATTCCGGTACGTGAATCCACAGCTGGTGTAGAACACCACAGTTGGTCACACGATGAAATGCGTTATGCTTTAAAATAATTAAAAACAAAAAAAAAAAAAAAAATTGATTTGTGTCCATGACGAGAGATGTAGGTCCCATAGGACCGATACCAAAGTTAAGTACACTCACGTGAATTATGAGTAGAGTGTAGCACTAAAAAGTAGTGAAAGAATTGATACAGCAAGAACAACTGTGTAAGCGTAAAATTTACTCTCGTCCCATATGCAGCAAATACTTTTGACAGTGATAAGAATTTTCTTGTCAGACCCCACCACTTGGAGCAAAACAAAGAAAAGTAGGTGATATAGCGCAGTAAGCAGATAAGATACAACATATTGGTTGGTATATCGTAGTCAGTGGTCGCACACACTATCGGATATATCTTCAGAACAAAGCAAGACAACAAGAAAGAATAAACCCACAACAATTTATCCTTGTAAAAATGACTACATTTTTGGATTATCTTTTGTTTTAGTTTGGTACTTTGGTTTACAGACAAATTAAGATTGGTGAGACGTTTGGCGTCAACAGAAAAGAAAAAGAACACAAAAGGAGACGATACCAGCACTTTCATTGCCTTGAATTTAAATTGCAAAAGGAACCACCCTTCGGATACATTAGTACCGGAGCTAGAAATGAACAATATAAGTCGACTAGTTCCAACAGATATACAATAGGAAAGAAGAAAAACAACTATCTAATTCGGTTTTTTCCGCTTGACTTGACTACGGATGAGTTTGTGCATTGAATTTGATTTATTACACTCCCTCCATTTACGTGAAAGTGACATCATCTCCTTTGTATAGCGAAAGCAGGAGAATATTATTCATTAAATAGTACAAAACTATGGACATAAAAAACGTTTAAATCCAATCAAATATTTTCCGAACAAATCGGGTACAATTTTGCACTTGTATCGGAAACATACGATTCAGAGGTATGAGTTGAGTTAGACCTTGAGTCAAAATAAATAAATAAATAAATAAGCGGATCTGACTCCACGAAGCCCGATGCAAACCCCAACTCAGTAAAACACAAACAAGATGTAAGATTTAGTATGGAGGTTGCATATTCTTATAGTTGTTTGGTTTATAGATGAATTTGATTCATTACATATGAACCTGTCCAACAAATCAGCTACAAAATTATACTTAGCTTAAAACTTTTTAGTCAGTTGTGTCGAATCAAACCACGAGTCAGGTATCACAAAAGTAAGAAGACGGTCTAGTATCTAACTTTCGAAAGCGAGTCTATTTTAATTCGTCAAAATAATTAATAAAAATACAAATCAAAAAAATTCAAGATATATAGACTAATATTGAAACATAATGCTTCGAATAAAAAAAAATCAAAACAAAATTAAATATATTGGTTTGATCAAACAGTTTAGAATTACAAAATAAAATTATAATTAAAAACACTTAAAATTTTTATTATTAAACAACATTAAATACCTTGAACTAGATATTTAGAATAAACTACATTGATCGAAAGCAATGATTTGATTAAATTACATTGATTAACATCGATAAACTTAAAAATATGATTAAACTACAGTTAAATTTCACTTCAAACTCCCAAGAATGTGTATTGAGCTTTAACCCGGAGAGTCGCGGGTTGTTGGTTCCCGAGTTAAATTGGGGATCAAGTCCTTAAGAATGTGGCAGACTAAATTAATTTAATTGAAATTTTTTATTCCTATTACTCAGTGATAAGGAAAAGGTATCAAGTACACCACCAATTTTTCGTTTGGCAACCTGTATGGATAAAGCCTAATACAATCACAAGTAGGTCAAAGTAAAGGCTCTTGAAGAAGATTGTATATAAATTTTTCACTTTTTCTCTTTTTCTTCCACGATGAATATGTATAGACCAAATGTCCGTGTACCTGACTGTGTAGAAGAGTTCTTAGACGATCTCAGAAATCAATATCGAAGATCTATCTAGTCATAGCTGAATTAAGAGGATCTGAAACTTACAATTTATCTTTCAAGATATGAATTCAACAAAAACAAGTCTTGTTTTTGATCTCAAACAACAAGGACTTAAACTATTTAGATTGATTCACGTACTACTTGTGTTATTCTTGTTATAAATTTAAAAAATATAATGCGGAAAGGGAAAAACACAAGACACCGGAAATTTTGTTAACGAGGAAAACTGCACCTGCAAAAAAAAAAAAAACCAGGACCTTGTCCATCTTTGAGCACCGCACTGTATTAAACCGCTATAGACACTAGCCTACTATCAGAGTTCGGACTAGAATGTAGTTGAGATCGAATAAACCCTCAATTAATTATGTTGCAGTCGCGTTCATTACGTCTCTTGAACCTCGCGAGATCCTACGCACTTGATTCCCTTAGGTGACGTCCTTTACATCCTAAGAGTTGTTTCATCCTCGATGAAGACTTTTGATATCTATCTTTCTCTAATAGACAAGCCTATTTGATTTCCTTTTGATATATTTTAATCTAGGTTTGGAAATCTGTTTGATGTAGACACAGTCCATCAAACCTCACGAATCCGAAACACTGACACTCGGTTAGTTGATAAGCCTGGATTACTAACCACCTCTCAAGAATAATCTAAACAAATCAAAGAAGAGTTTAGATAACTATCTTGAGGAATCACAAAGTCTGAGACAAAGATAACTTTGTGATTTCTATTTATGTTGCTCCTTATCTAAAGTTCGTGAACTTCAATAGTCAGTAGTACAAGATGCGGATACAAGAACTACTAGGTAAAGAAATAATATGACCGGGCTTCACGAATCCCTAAGGTCATGTTTGGAAGCCTTGATATCCTAACCTAGGTTGGGTTATCCCTTAAATAACGTATATTATGTTTGTCTGGGTGCTTATTCCATATCAAGATAAGAATAATGTATCCTACCAAAATTTTAGGAGGCTAAAAAAGTGGGATTTTGGAATTCCATATAAAACCCGGAATACGTTAATCCTTTCCTGGGTTAGACAGTTATTTTTATAACTATTTTTTTTATTTAAACCTTTCTTACGCTCAAAACCATAAAATTATATGGTTTTGTTTTTTATTTCTTTTAATTTAACTTGGATACAAGTCTCTTGATAAACAACATACTACATTAACCCAATGTGGAAAACAAACACCATTTAAAATAACCATTGCCATGATAATTTTGGTAAACCAACGAATGCCCTAACTTTGGACAACTTTTTTCATATCCAAAGCTGCCAAACATACCCTAAGTGAAGTCTCAAAATCTTAATCTATAATACGAGTTTATGAAGAGCATAGGTTACGAGAGGGACGACTCTAGCTTTGCTGACTAGGACACAAGAGTGCGAGGATTAAGAAATCTTGTTGCAAGAGTCTCTTTATTTATAGATTTACGATAAGTTCATAATTTACTATATTTATGTTATCAATTTCATGCTTGTATTTGTTATATTTATTGCATATTACCTTGTATTTTTTTTGTTCTAGTTAGGTAGAATCATCCAAAAGGAGCAAAAAGAGTCTTGATCATGACATAAAAGTGAACATAAACAAAAAACCAGGTGGAACTCGAATAAATTCGGAGTATTCGACTATATGTTAAATAGAATGAAGATACGAAGAGAACGCAAAAAGATTGAGGTCATTAGAGTTCGTATGAGAAATTTATGGGAAAAAAACTTAAGGATCTCTCTTTGGGGGAGGGGTCTCGCTAGGAATGGTCCTAGGGATATATGCCGTATTGGTCCCACACTTTAAGAATTTACAAAAATACTTTAGGACAAGCACTATGGTGCGAGGCATCCCTTCCTATCCCTCAATAAATGGAAGGAAATCACACGGAAGGCAGCCTCACTATGGTGCCCTCTTATCCCTTCCCTACATGACACGGAAACTCAGCTTCCGTATGAATAGTGTTATATGGATATTGAGTTTTTTTTTTTTTTCCCAATTTTTTTTTTCCGTTGGAATATATTTGCTTAGGTAAAGAAAGATAATTTAGAGTAAAAAAAGAGATATAATAGGTAAAAAAGAGATATAAAAGGTAAAAAAAGAGTTTTAGTAAAAAAAAAAAAGTGAAAAAGGAAAGTTTTAGGGTAAAACTAAACGGATACTCGGTTTATGTGTAAAATGTGACGGATCTTGAGTGTCAAGTAAATGGGCCACATATGGGCGAGTTTCCGTGTGATTTCCCTTCCCTACAAGCGGGATCAAATCTGATCCACTTTTCCAAGTACGGATATGGGAGTGGCTGGCAATTTGGTTTTTTCCCTACATATGAGGGATAAGGTAGGGAATTGGGGCACCATAGTGCTTGGACTTCCAAAAGGAAAAACTTGGTTCCAAAGCATGCCCAAATCCTAGGATTACTAGGGGTAGTTAAGGAGATTTCCAAAGACTTTTAGGGGGATTCCGACACACATTTTATCAAGGTTCCGAAGTGGAGAAAGAAGACAATAAGGGGCGAAAGTAAGGGCTTTGGATTTCTTTCATCATCATATCTATTTCTCTTTGATTATCTCATATGTATATCATGGGTTTTACTAAATCCACGAGTAGCTAAACTCATATTTGATTGAGGTTGAATTCTAAGTTTTAAACATGATTCAATTTAGTATATGAATCTATTTTGATTTCTTCACAAAGATTATCATTTGTTTTTATGATGATTATATTTGTGAATGATTGATGATTGTTTAGTTGGTCGACTAAATCAGTTTTTTGATTGATTTACATCTATTAAAGGTTGAGATATCTGTAATTGTCTAGCAGCCTTTATCCAAGTAGAAATCACGAGACCTTGCGAGAGGGATTTTTGGAGAAATAGTGAGCAAAAATAATACTAGTAAGTGGATCAAGCGTATAAAATGAGTTCCTTCACCACACTTTATATCTAGTTTCTAAGCACTTATATAGGCCGGAGGGTTTCCTTAAGTGGTTGCGAGGTGTCAATATTACCAAAGGAGGCGTAAAGCACCTATGGATTATTTTTCATAGAGGGAACTATTATGTATGCATGAATGTTTCTTGTTCTTTTAAATTACTTTGAAAAGTTATTATTATTATGTTACTACCATTAGTGCTCTTCAGGTACTTGTTATGTAGAGTGCTCGTATAATGAGGTACTGGTAAGGTACAAATCTTATATGAATACGAGGCATCAAACCTCAGGGCGCTTTAATGATCACGAAGAATCCAAGAGTCACGCCTTACTACTCAGAAGGATTCGTCGCTCAACTACTATTTTTGTTGTGAATGTGTGCCAGTTGGTTGGTAGAACTTTATATTTTCCGTACAACTTATTATCTTAATATGTTTTATACATTTTCCGTGTTTTATCGGTTTTCAACAAAACCTGCATTGTTTACAAATCATTCTAGTGTTTACTTGAAAGTTAGTTGGTATTTCTACTGGGCACCCTTCGGGATGATGTGCTTACTCAATTCCCACTTTCAGTTTCAGAGACAGATCAAGACGTGCGCGTGGCGATGGAAACGCCGAGGAGTTGGTTCCGTTAGTTGGTTAGCTTCCGCTATGTTTATTTTGTGTTTATATTCTATTTGTAAACCAACTCATTACTGAATATGTATCATCAGAGAGGAGTTCTTGTATTTATTTAAGAGAGGGTTTAGATTCGGGTAAATCTTTGTTTAGAACTTCTAATTTAATGTTTTAAATAGATGATTTAGATCCTTAGTGCCTCATTTTATAGTTAATCTCTTGGATAAGTCAGCTGCTAGCTTTGGGGGCGCTACAACCAATATCAAAACCGAAACTACAAGTAATTTGGTTTTAATATGTTATCAAGGAAACAATTGCCCGAAGCAATTTTCCCTAATAGTTTAACAAATTGACTAAGAAACTTAGTTCCCTTGCTAAACCGATTGCACAAATACAATCGCTTATTTCAATAAGACCAAAATAATTAAAGATCAGAATTAACTTTATTTTTCTCATTAGGCTCTAATTATTCAGACAATAACTTAGACCTTACACTTTAGACAAGACAAATACTAGGTTAGTTAACTAATATTTCTTGTCAAGGCATTCGATTAGACTTGAATAACCGAATCCTTTACTTTGATAAGTCTAACTAAGATCGGAATTAACTTAGTTTCTCTTATCCGGAATCGAATTGGACTAAACAAATGATCTCGTTTTTTGTTAAGCCATAAACAATACATACAAACCAAATAAATTGACTTGCACAATTATTTTTCTTAACCGGAAGCAATTGAAACAAACATAGACATTAAAGCACGCAATTGCACCGAAATTTCGTTAAGTCTAAAACAATTGATACCAAACAATAAAGAAAGATATCAAACCAGTTTTTCTTAACCGGAAACAATTGAATCACACACACATACATCCATACATACATAATGGAATAAACATCAATTGTACCGAATTTAGTTAAGTAAAAGCAAAATATATGCAATACACTCAAGCTTTTCTTAAACAAGAAAACGATTAACTAACAAATTCGTTACCTCATATTCTGCATCCTCTTCTCCCCAGAAAGATATATCATTAAACGCAAGTTCAAGTTAGAACTCTCCCCCATTGTGTTGTCATCCTCTCGCAAAAACAAAAGAATAACAACAAAAGCAACCTGATCGTGTGTCAATCCGTCAAAAATAATTTCACTTTCTTACGCACTAAATTTAAATGAAGCACAAGGTAAGGAAGAGTTCGTATCCACAGAGAGGCGTTTGTTGTTATGTAAATTTCAGTTTCTAAAATAACCCACGGTATGTTTGTTGTTTGAGAAATAAAAGTAGTTGAAAGCAAAGTAAATAGTTTGAGAAATCAATAAGGAGAAGATATTGGTCAAGGGATAGTATCATTCACAAACATGTATTTTCATCAATGATTAGAATTGGTATTTTAATCTCGTATTTATTAAGAGTCCTAGGATACCTTGATCGCAAGTATAACCCGTTAATTCCCTGTTTTCATCAAAACCACATTAAAAGATGCATATGTGAATTCTTCGTCGAAAGCAACCTAAAGTGTAAAAGCACAATTAAGTTTAACTCCCTAAGAGCATTAAGTTTTATGGAATAAGACTCATCAATGCAAACGAATGTGTAAAAGCACTAGACGTTTTAACAAAAGTTATGATTCACTTGTGACTAGTAGGATGTATCACTACAAGCACTAACCACAATTATCTTTACTTAGAATCAGGGATAAACAACTTTTTCGTATTGAAAACCCTAATATAGCTCTAGAGATGAACACAAATCGGATTGATTCCGGACTCAACCTAACAAGTTTTCAAATCTTATAACACTATTAATTGTGAATCACAAACAATAATTACTGAGACAAAACTAATTCATTGAATCAAAAACATGTTGAGAAATCAACTTTTATCCCATAACCAATAATAAGTTTAGCTACTCATAGCTATGGAGTTCATCATCATCAATATTCAATAATAAACAAGGAAGAAGAAGAACAAAACCAAACCCTAGAAGTGTAAACAAAAGTGGCTCTCCAAAAGAATTCCAAGCAAAAGATATATTATGTGTTGTAGAAAACCTCCCTTTTATAGTCTTTTTCTCCTTCCAAAATTAGGTTTAGTCTTCAAAGTCCATTAGGTGAGAGTCCACCAAGCCCACTAGGATGAGAAACCCGTGTAGAAAATACGCCCCAAAATCGGTCGCCGGAATCCGGGATTGTGGCCGGAATCTGGGAAAGTCGGAAGTAGGCTCAGTGACCGGCAAAGTCCGCCGATCATAGAGGTCAACAGTCGGATCGGTCGGAGTCAAGCCGGGTTGGATCGGGTCGTGGGTCGGACCGAGTCGGGTGAGTTAGGGCAGAAGTCAGGTGAGTTGGCTGAATTAACTTGGCCAGGCCATTGCACAGGCCAGAACTGTGTTGATGCACAATCCTAGTGCTCTGCAACTTCACTTCCCTGATTCATTCTCGGTTCAGTACCTACACTTCAAGCAACAACTCCACCATCTTATGTAGCTTCTTTAGCTGCGCAACCGGCCCCACTTTCCGGACCACCGACTCATGCGATCTGCCATCTCAAGTCTTGTTCCACGACAAACTCTTCCTGTAACTTCCTGGCAGCTCAACCTCACTTCCCAGGCCAGCATCAGCTCTACCTGACCAGAGCCAGTCCATATCAGAGCCAATTACCATTAGTGACCTAGCAACTCCATCACCAACCCTGTTAAGCCTCCTCTGTAAACTCAGGCATTGCAACTCAGTGCACTAACTTCACCAAGACTCAATTGAAGTATCAACACCAGACTCGACTCAACATCATTCTTTGCTCGGGTGCAACGACATCACAACTTATCACCTTCCATTTCCATTCCACAGACCCCGGTTCCGGCTCATAACCATACACGACCTGATTGCCTTTGTCCTGCAACTCCAAAACAAGTCAAGCTGCATCCCGGTTGACACCATAAAGCCTCAATCCTTGCAATCATCACAATGCTAGCCATCTCGCCTTTACATTCAACTCAAACTTGCCCCCGAGCTGCCAGCTAACCCATTGTTCCTCTGCCCATACCACCAAGCTCGGTTGCTATTTCACCTTCTCGAGGCCATCACAACAACTCGAGCCACTTCAATCTCCAATCCAGTGCACTTCAATCACGGTTCAAGTTCACAAGCCGGCTCTCTTTGTAATTCATGTTCCTGACCTTCTCACACTCACCAACACTACACGATGCATTCCCACGAAACGACTTCGACTCTGTCCTGACTCATATTCTGCTCATCTCCCCGACCTGGCCATTCTTGCCATCCGGCTTCCACTGCAGGGCCCATCTCTGGCTAACACTGCCATGACACGTGAGCCTAGCTCCCCGAGTTCACTCCATCTTCACAACTCGGGCCATCAAATACGAGAACCCGGCCATAGCTGCACCACCGGTGCCTCTGCGTACTTTAACGACACAGAGTACCTGCAACAGCTGCATACTCCACCTGCTCATGCCTCAATTCAACCTCAGAACAACACATTCAACTTTGCCATTTCCCATTCATCCCAAAGACCAAGATGACCACATATTTCAGCCCCTTGTAATACCACCTGCTCTTCTAATTCGATCCGCAACTCAAGACCACCTCCAATAGCCTGTAATTTCAACAAACATTGGCCACATCCCGACTCATGCCAAGTACAATCATTAGACTCTCAGGTCAACCCCATTTGCAATGGCTTGGCTTCTAGTCCAAGCACCATCTGGCATTGCAGCCATCTCGCCTAGCCAGCCACATAGTAGCTCCACTGCGCAAAAGACTCCCTCACTTCCTTGAGCACTGGACATCACCAACACAACAGAACCTCCATCACCGAGCTCACCGCCATACTCACGGCTCCACTCGACCATCCGAGCTTCTTGAATTGACCCACGAGATGAACCATCCCTCTCGAGGCCAAATCCTAAACATTCATCTAAGCTGCCCCCATTTCCATCTTCTCATAATGGCTCAGAGAACACAACAACAAAAACCCATTTACCAGACCATCACAGAATGCAGCTTTCCTTCAATTTCAGAGGCAAATCGAAACCCTACCACTCACGGCAAAACCATCAACAGACCCTAACCTGAGCTCTAGTTCCTCTCTGCATTAAATCGAGCCAAACCCAAGTCCTAAACAACTTCTCTCAAATACCAATCCACCCAAATCGGTGAAGTTCGGCTCAATAATCGACCCTCATCTCTTCCGATTCAAACTAATACATCCCTGAGTAATCACAGCTTCAGATCCCATCCTTGACTGTGAATCTCTATTGCTCGCAGCGGCTAGTTGAGCTGATGATGGACTCGATCTGTTCCTTGTAAAACTACGATCACCAGCATACACAGCACCATTACCTCTCGATTTCTCTCAACCTCTGTCGATTTTAACAGCAGCCATGGCTGCTTCCTCCTCAAACTCTGGTCTCAGGTGAGAAATAGAATCGAAAGGGAAAACTCTCTTCTCTGGTTTCTAGGTCGTGTAAGAAATGAGGCTGGATATAGCCACCCGGCAAAGTGGATAAGGGGTTATGAGGTAGGGTTATATCCAAGTGTCGATCACCTTGATAAGGGCTACCAGTGGCGACCCTTTAACATTTCTACGGCTGTCATTTAACACTCCTCCTAATAGAGTTGCCCCTTAACCTTGAGTCAGCTCCATGTATCACTTGCACGTGAGATGACAATTTCGCCCTTTTGCTCAAATTGGGTAACTTCTCCTTCTTTTCCTCCGTGTGACTCCATTGCACCTATAAAACTCAAAAACACGCGTAAAGTACATAATTCGCACGAAAAATAGCAAAGAAAGCATAAACTCTAGATAGTAAATACGGTGTATTCTACACCTATCGATTCCCCACACTTAGACTTTGCTTGTCCTCGAGCAAATCAAACAAAACAATAAAATACAACAACTTCAGGTGTCGTCGAGGCTACGGTCACTTTTAGCATAAATAACAAGCCTTTAAACCACTAAGTGTCCCTAGTGGACGAGTTATAGTCTCGTGAAGGTTTACTAGAGATATACCTACAAAACCTATATTTCAAACTCCGTCTATTCGTGACAAATCAATGAATGAATCCAAATTGACTACGGGAGGAGGTACCTTGCAAATTCAATTCAATTATTAGTAAATAAACTCTAATTAGATAGTCGAACAAGCCACAATACTCGGAAACTAACAAACCACAATCACAATGAAAAGATTAAGAAGATGGACATAGATGTAGATGTTGGCGGATATTCACAAGTGTTCGATGTTTCCCATATCTGTCTCGAAGGTCTTGCTAAGATGAACCTAATCCTATTGGGTTGAGCTACTTAGTCTTGAATGCTACATCAAATCAATTGGCATATACAAGGGAACCAAAAGTGACTTTATTCAACACAATAATAAAATTTTTTTATATATATTTGGATCAAACTGGATCCAATTTTTTTAAGACGGCATGATTAGATCTTTTGGATCCAAGCGCATGCTTCTTGTCGCAAGTACATGATAGTTGCCTTGGATCCCGCATTCCCACGCTTGTTTAGGCGACTTGAGACAGGGACTACGTTTCACACATACTGCTATTCCCAAGTGTCTTTTTATTCCGTTTTGGTCTAATTGGTCGGTCTTTTTTTTTTTTTTTTTTTTTTCTTTTCAATTTTCATTTTTTTTTTTTTTTTTTTCTTTTTCATTTTTTTTTCAAATCTTTTCTAGTAACTCAACCACTCTATTTCATCCTCGCAAAGTAATAACACGTCGATTTTTAGTGACCCACCAAAGCACTTAGAGAACAATAGATAAATATGGAAAAATAAAAATAGAATGTGATATGGTGATATTCCGAGATATGGTAACAACTATCATGTTAATTTGTGATTTTACGAGCTATGTTCGTCCCCTTTTAGTTAATTGGTTCCTCAACTCCTGCATTCAAAATGGTTTCATCCACTAATGGTGTCATCCTAAAGGCACAAGTTCTAGATTTGAGTTCAAAAGCACACAAATTTTCTGTTTTTTCTATTTTTTTGATTTTTTTTTTTTTTTTTTTTTTTATAAAACAAACTAAAACATATAAATGCTCCCCCCACACTTAAACTTTACATTGTCCTCAATGTAAATTGAATCATCCAAAGTAAGTCAAGGTGGGAAATCCTAATAAGAAATCAGCAAAAACAAAGAAAACAAAACAAGAAAAACTAAAAACAATAAAAGAAATAAATACAAGACAAGAAATACTCATCCGTTGGGTTGCCTCCCAATTAGCGCTTGGTTTAAAGTCGTCAGCCCGACTATCTCCTTGCTTTCTATGACTCCTCCGGAGGAGCACATCCACAAAGTTAACTCCTTCCACCACCTCGGAAGTGAAGTTCTCATAATATGGTTTCAACTTAGGTGCCCATTCACTTTAAGTTCCTTCCCTGTAGCTATACTACGAATTTCCACTGCACCATGAGAAAACACATTAGTAACAATAAAAGGTCCGATCCATCGCGACCTTAATTTACCCGGAAATAAATGCAAGCGAGAATTAAACAAAAGCACTTTCTGCCCAATGCAAAATTGTTTCCTAGAAATCATGTTATCATGGAATGCTTTCGTTTTTTCCTTATAAATCCGTGAACTTTCAAATGCATCATTGCGAAGCTCCTCTAGCTCTTGAAGTTGTAACTTCCTTTGCTTTCCAGCCCCATCCATCTCCATGTTGCATTGTTTAATAGCCCAAACGCCTTATGCTCAATTTCCACGGGTAAGTGACAAGGTTTACCATACACAAGCCTAAAAGGAGACATTCCAATAGGTGTTTTATATGCGGTTCTATACGCCCACAAAGCATCATTGAGTCGCATGCTCCAATCTTTCCTCGTTGGATTCACCGTCTTTTCTAGAATTGATTTCACCTCACGGTTCGACACCTCGGCTTGGCCATTGGTTTGGGGATGATAAGGTGTTGCAATCTTATGCGACACATTGTACTTCCTTAGCAAGCTTTGCAAGAACCTGTTTTTGAAGTGAGAACCCCCATCGCTAATTATGGCCCTTGGAATTCCAAACCTTGCAAAAATATTAGCTTGCACGAAAATCAGAAACAACTTTAGAATCATTAGTAGGGGTGGCTTTAGCTTCCACCCATTTCGAGACATAATCAACCGCAAGTAAGATATAAAAATTCCCATGGGAGTTGACAAAAGGCCCCATAAAATCAATACCCCATACGTCAAAAACTTCAATAAATTGAATAAAAGTTTGTGGCATTTGATTTCGGACACCTAGATTGCCGGTTCTTTGACACCTATCACAAGTTGTACAAAATATATGTGCATCCTTAAACAAAGTTGGCCAATAAAAACCACTTTCAAGTACCTTGTGCGCGGTTCTCTTACTCCCAAAATGTCCTCCGCAAGCATAAGAGTGACAAAAAGACAAGATAGAGTTAAATTGATTCGGGCACGCACCTTCGTATCACTTGGTCACTACCATGTTTCCATAAGTATGGATCATCCCATATGTATTGGTTCCCTAACCTCTTAAGTTTGTCCCTCTCGGCCACGAGACAAGTTCTGTGGGATTTGTTTAGAAACTAAGTAATTCACAATATCGGCATACCATGGTTCTCCAAAGGCAATTGAGAAAAGTTGCTCATCCGGAAACTTTCACGCATAGCGGGATAGTCTCCTTGTCCACACAAGTCGGCTCAAGTGATCCGCAACGGTGTTCTCAATCCCTTTCTTGTCTTTGATTTCAAGATCAAACTCTTGCAAGAGTAAAATCCAAGTATGAGCCTCGGTTTCGCCTCTTTCTTTGTAAGCAAGTATCTAAGTGCTGCATGATCGAAAAAAAACAACAACTTTTGTACCAATTAGATAAGAGCGAAACTTTTCCAAAGCAAAAACAATAGCTAATAACTCTTTTTCGGTGGTTGTGTAGTTTTGTTGAGCCTCATTTAACGTTCTAGAAGCATAATAGATAGCATGAGGAAGTTTCCCCACACGTTGCCCAAGCACCGCACCAACCGCATAATCACTAGCATCACACATGAGTTCAAACGGCTTACTCCAATCCGGTGGTTTAATGATAGGGGCTGAAATCAAAAGTTCTTTCAAACGATTGAATGCCGCCATACATTTCTCATCAAAGTTAAAAACCACATCTTTTTGCAATAAGTTACAAAGTGGTGATGCTATCTTAGAAAAGTCCTTGATGAATCTACGATAGAAACCTGCATGACCAAGAAAAGAACGTATCTCCCTCACCGTAGTGGGAGGGGTTAGAGCACGAATAAGGTCTATCTTAGATTTATCGACTTCCATACCTTTAGAAGATATTATATGGCCTAAAACTATGCCATGAGTTACCATGAAATGGCACTTCTCCCAATTTAGCACAAGATTTGTTTCAACACATCGTTCAAGGATTAGAGACAAGTTGTTCAAGCAAAGGTCAAAAGAATCACCAAAGACACTAAAGTCATCCATGAACACTTCGATTATGTTTTCAACATATTCCGAAAAGATACTTACCATACACCTTTGAAAAGTAGCAGAGCATTGCATAGGCCAAAAGGCATCCTTCTATAAGCAAAAGTACCGAAAGGACAAGTGAAAGTGGTTTTCTCTTGGTCCTCCTGGTCTTATCACAATCTGATTATAACCCGAATAGCCATCAAGAAAGCAATAGTATGAGTGTCCCGCTAAACGTTCAAGCATTTGATCAATAAAAGGTAAAGGAAAGTGATCTTTTCTAGTGGTGGCATTCAATTTTCTATAATCAATACAAACCCTCCAACCGGTTTGCACACGAGTTGGGACAAGTTCATTCTTATCATTCTCCACCACCCAGTTACTCCCGATTTCTTTGGTACCACTTGTACAGGGCTTACCCACTTGCTATCGGATATGGGGTAGATAACACCCACTTCCAAAAGCTTGAGTATCTCCTTTTCACAACTTCCATCATGGGAGGATTCAAACGACGTTGCGCGTCCCTTTTAGGCTTTGCATCATCCTCCAAACGAATTTTGTGCATACAAACGGCGGGGCTAATACCCTTGATATCGGCAATTGTCCATCCTATGGCCGTCTTGTACTTCCTTAGCACCCTTAGAAGTTTTTGCTCCTGTAAATCACTAAGCTTGTTAGAAACAATCACAGGTAACTCTTCATTATCACCCAAGTACAAGTACTTAAGGTGGTCGGGAAGAGGTTTCAATTCTAAAATCGGAGATTTAATAATTGAAGGTACAAGCTTTTCATCACCTTTGCATGGTAAAGAAATAAAAGAGATATTATGAGTTTTTGGGCATTCTTGTAGTGAATTAAGATCACCAAGAGCTTCCTTGACTTCATTACCACACTCTACACCATTATCTATGGATGTAGTTAACACGGTTTCAAAGCATCATCACCGTTTAATTCAAACATTTGTTGTGCCAATGTATCCATCACATCAATGGAGAAACAAGAGTGGACATCGCTAGGATATCTCATCGTCTCGAAAATGTTGAAACGTATTATTTCTCCATCAAACTCCATAGTTAGCGTTCCCTTATCCACATCAATTATGGTTTTTATTGTTTTCATGAAAGGACGCCCAAGAAGCAATGGAAGAGATGAGTCCGGTGCACCTTCATCCATCTCTAACACACAAAAGTCCGCAGGAAATACAAGTTGATTAACCCGCACAAGAACATCCTCAACAATACCCATTGGGTAAACATTAGAGCGATCGGCTAATTGCAATACAATTTCAGCCTTTTTAAGCGGACCAAGATCAAGTGAATTATACATTGACGCAGGCATAACATTAACGGAAGCACCTAAGTCCAACATAGCTTTGTTAAAAGTTGTGTTACCAATTTTGACGGGGAATGTCGAAACTACCCGGATCCTTGCACTTAAGTGGGAGTTTGTGTTGTAAGATTGCCGAGGAATTCTCCCCCACACTAAGCACTTCATTACCTTTGAGCCTTTGTTTGTTGGTACACAAGTCCTTCAACACCTTTGCATACTTTGGAACTTGCTTGATAGCATCAATGAGTGGTATGTTCACATGGATCTTTTTAAGAACGTCTAAAATCTCCTTTTCTAGTTCCGCCTTCTTAGAACTTGCAAATCTGAGGAAAAGGTAAAGGAGGAACATAAGTAGAAACCGGAGTTTTAGCGTTAGAAATAGGTACCTCAGAAGTTTGGGGAGAATCCTCGACTTTCTCCTCCAAAACAGTTCCTTGGGTGTCTCCACCTTGCCCGAATCAAAGCAACCCGGGTTGCACAAGTTGTGTACCGCTTCTCAACGTAATGGCATTGACACCCTCTTTTGGGTTAATAGGTTGAGAAGGAAGTCTCCCACTATTTTGTGCCTTCAAATTGTTGATATCAACCGCCATGGAGCCCATTTGTGTTTGCAACTCCTTAATAGCACTCTTAGTCTCTTGTTGACTTTCCTTGAACATGGTGGAAATACCTTGCATAAAAGTTTGAAGCTTTGCATCAATATCAAGCACCTTGAGTTTGCATTGATTGTTGTGCTTGAGGTTGTTGAAATTGTTGTTGTTGTGGTTGAAATCCACTAGGACGGTTGAAAGTAGGTTGTTGAACGGCTCCTTGCTTGTTAGCATAGCTAAAATTGGGGTGATCTCTCCATCCCGGATTGTAAGTGTTGGAGTAGGGATCATACCGTCTTGGTTGATTTGGAAAGATCGCATTAGCTTGCTCGTCTTCATAAGATTGAGGAGAAGTTGGTATAACCGCGGATGCCACTTGTTGCAACATTGCTGTCATGTTACCCATTTGTTGACGAAGTTCCTCCACCTCGCTCACTTCACTCACCCTTCTTAGAATCACATCCAGAACCACGACTCGAGAAATTGTTGTGAGTTATTTGCCATGTTTTCAATCAACTCTCTAGCTTGTGCCACCGTCTTGCTAACTAGTGCACCACCACCCGCAGCGTCAATAAGATTCCTATCACTTGATTGGAGTCCTTCATAGAAGTATTGGATGATCATAGCGTCACTAAATTGGTGGTGAGGGCAGCTCGCAACCAATCTCTTGTACCGTTCCCAACATTCATATAAGGATTCTCCCACGTTTTGCTTCATCCCACAAATTTCTTTGCGAATTTGAGTAGCCTTGGACGCAGGAAAATATCTCTCCAAAAGAGTTTCTTCAACCCATTCCATGTTGTGACACTTAGGGAGGTAAATAGTACAACCAATCCTTAGCACTATCCATTAAAGAGAAACGGAAAAACCTTCAACATTGCACCATCCGCCTCAACATTTGCTGGAAGCATAGCCGTGACAATGGTGTGAAAGTCCAAAAGATGTTTGTTAGGATCTTCATTCACCATGCCATGGAATTTTGGTAATTCTCTAAGCAACCCCGGCTTTATCTCAAAAGTAGAGTTCGTTTGAATACACCCCTGTTGTGTATCAAGCCTATGAGAAGCTAAGTCCTTGAGTGAACGATTTGCATCACCCATTTCTTCTTCTTCTCGTTGTCGGAAAATCTCTTCTCCTACTTCCTCCTCGTGCTCGTCCGTTGTGTTTCGCCTTGGTTGGAGTATTGTGCCTTTTCGAGTAGCTATCCCGCACCTTGGATAATTCCAATCCTTAGAAGCCAGAGATTATGCACCTGCAAACAATTCTCGCAAACAAGTGAGAAACAAGACAAGAATCGAAAAGCAAAGATAAAAGAAGAAATTGTAAAAAGAAACTAAAAACTTAATAACAAGCCGTATGCCTCCCCGGCAACGGCGCCAAAATTTGATCGTGTGTCAATCCGTCAAAAATAATTTCACTTTCTTACGCACTAAATTTAAATGAAGCACAAGGTAAGGAAGAGTTCGTATCACAGAGAGGCGTTTGTTGTTATGTAAATTTCAGTTTCTAAAATAACCCACGGTATGTTTGTTGTTTGAGAAATAAAAGTAGTTGAAAGCAAAGTAAATAGTTTGAGAAATCAATAAGGAGAAGATATTGGTCAAGGGATAGTATCATTCACAAACATGTATTTTCATCAATGATTAGAATTGGTATTTTAATCTCGTATTTATTAAGAGTCCTAGGATACCTTGATCGCAAGTATAACCCGTTAATTCCTGTTTTTCATCAAAACCACATTAAAAGATGCATATGTGAATTCTTCTGTCGAAAGCAACCTAAAGTGTAAAAGCACAATTAAGTTTAACTCCCTAAGAGCATTAAGTTTTATGGAATAAGACTCATCAATGCAAACGAATGTGTAAAAGCACTAGACGTTTTAACAAAAGTTATGATTCACTTGTGACTAGTAGGATGTATCACTACAAGCACTAACCACAATTATGCTACTTAGAATCAGGGATAAACAACTTTTTCGTATTGAAAACCCTAATATAGCTCTAGAGATGAACACAAATCGGATTGATTCCGGACTCAACCTAACAAGTTTTCAAATCTTATAACACTATTAATTGTGAATCACAAACAATAATTACTGAGACAAAACTAATTCATTGAATCAAAAGCATGTTGAGAAATCAACTTTTATCCCATAACCAATAATAAGTTTAGCTACTCATAGCTATGGAGTTCATCATCATCAATATTCAATAATAAACAAGGAAGAAGAAGAACAAAACCAAACCCTAGAAGTGTAAACAAAAGTGGCTCTCCAAAAGAATTCCAAGCAAAAGATATATTATGTGTCAGAGAAAACCTCCCTTTTATAGTCTTTTTCTCCTTCCAAAATTAGGTTTAGTCTTCAAAGTCCATTAGGTGAGAGTCCACCAAGCCCACTAGGATGAGAAACCCGTGTAGAAAATACGCCCCAAAATCGGTCGCCGGAAGTCTGGGATTGTGGCCGGAATCCTGCCGGAAAGTCGCCGGAAGTAGGCTCCGGTGACCGGCAAAGTCCGCCCGGTCACCGGGTCAACGAGTCGGATCGGTCGGGTCAAACCGGGTTGGATCGGGTCAGCGGGTCGGACCGAGTCGGGTGAGTTAGAGGCGAAGTCGTGAGTTGTTGAATTAACTTGGCAAAGGCCATTGACAAAGCGAACTGTGTTGATGCACAATCCTAGTGCTCTGCAACTTCACTTCCCTGATTCATTCTCAGTTCCGGTACCTACACTTCAAATAAAGAACTCCACCATCTTATGTAGCTTCTTGCTGCTGCAACCGACTGCTTTCCAGACCACCAGCTCATGCTTTACTGCCATCTCAAGTCTTGTTCCCTGACAAACTCTTCACTGTAACTTCTTGGCAGCTCAACCTCACTTCCCGAGGCCGGCCATCGGCTCACCCGGCCGGGGCCGATCCATATCGAGCCAATTACCATTAGTGACCTAGCAACTCCATCACCAACCCTGTTAAGCCTCCTCTGCAAACTCAGGCATTGCAACTCAGTGCACTAACTTCACCAGCACCAATTGAAGTATCAACACCAGACTCAGCTCCAACATCATTGCTATCAGGTGCAACAGCATCACAACTTATCACCTTCCATTTCCATTCACAGACCCCAGTTCCAGCTCATAACCATACACAGCACAGGCCACTGTCCTGCAACTCCAAAACAAGTCAACTGCATCAGTTGACACCATCTGAGCCTCAATCCTTGCAATCATCACAATGCTAGCCATCTCTGCCTTTACATTCAACTCAAACTTGCCCTGAGCCTGCAGCTAACCCATTGTTCCTCTTCCATACCACCAAGCTCAGTTGCTATTTCACCTTCTCAGGCCATCACAACAACTCAGGCCACTTCAATCTCCAATCCAGTGCACTTCAATCACAGTTCAAGTTCACAAGCCAGCTCTCTTTGTAATTCATGTTCACAGCCTTCTCACACTCACCAACACTACGATGCATTCCCCGGCAACGACTTCGAGCTCCTGTCACAGCTCATATTGCTGCTCATCTCCCTGACCTGGCCATTCTTGCCATCCAGCTTCCACCAGGCCCATCTCACAGCTAACACCTGCCATGACACAGCAGCCTAGCTCCCTGAGTTCACTCCATCTTCACAACTCAGGCCATCAAATGCAGAACCCAGCCATAGCTACACCACCAGTGCCTCCTGCAGCTTAACAGCACCAGAGTACCTGCAACAGCTGCATACTCAACCTGCTCATGCCTCAATTCAACCCTGTAACAGCACATTCAGCCTGCCATTTCCCATTCATCCAGCAGCACCAGCACAGCCACATATTTCAACCCCTTGTAATACCACCTGCTCTTCTAATTCAGTCCTGCAACTCAAGACCACCTCCAATAGCCTGTAATTTCAACAGCATCACAGCCACATCCCAGCTCATGCCAAGTACAATCATTAGACTCTCAGGTCAACCCCATTTGCAATGGCTTGGCTTCTAGTCCAAGCACCATCTGGCATTGCAGCCATCTTGCCTAGCCAGCCACATAGTAGCTCCACCTGCAGCACTCCCTCACTTCCTTGAGCACAGACATCACCAACACAACAGAACCTCCATCACTGAGCTCACTGCCATACTCACAGCTCCACTCTGACCATCTGAGCTTCTTGAATTGACCCCCTGAGATGAACCATCCTCTCAGGCCAAATCCTAAACATTCATCTAAGCTGCCCCCATTTCCATCTTCTCATAATGGCTCAGAGAACACAACAACAAAAACCCATTTACCAGACCATCACAGAATGCAGCTTTCCTTCAATTTCAGAGGCAAATCGAAACCCTACCACTCACGGCAAAACCATCAACAGACCCTAACCTGAGCTCTAGTTCCTCTCTGCATTAAATCTGAGCCAAACCCAAGTCCTAAACAACTTCTCTCAAATACCAATCCACCAAATCAGCTGAAGTTCAGCTCAATAATTGACCCTCATCTCTTCCGATTCAAACTAATACATCCCTGAGTAATCACACTCCGAGATCCCATCCTTGACTGTGAATCTCTATTGCTCGCAGCGGCTAGTTGAGTGATGATGGACTCGATCATTCCTTGTAAAACTACGATCACCAAGATACACAACACCATTACCTCTCGATTTCTCTCAACCTCTCGTCGATTTTAACGTGACCATGGTCACTTCCTCCTCAAACTTCGGGTCTCGGGTGAGAAATAGAATCGAAAGGGAAAACTCTCTTCTCTCGGTTTCTAGGTCGTGTAAGAAATGAGGCCGGATATAGCCACCCGAGCAAAGTGGATAAGGGGTTATGAGGGTAGGGTTATATCCAGTGTCAGTCACCTTGATAAGGGCTACCCAGCTGGCAGCCCTTTAACATTTTCTGGCTGCCATTTAACACTCCTCCTAATAGAGTTGCCCCTTAACCTTGAGTCAGCTCCATGTATCACTTGCCTGTGAGATGACAATTTCGCCCTTTTGCTCAAATTGGGTAACTTCTCCTTCTTTTCCTCCGTGTGACTCCATTGCACCTATAAAACTCAAAAACACGCGTAAAGTACATAATTCGCACGAAAAATAGCAAAGAAAGCATAAACTCTAGATAGTAAATACGGTGTATTCTACACCTATCACAACCTTTACCAGAGAAAGGTTGAATCGGTTTTAACTAATGCGTGCCAAAGAAAAATTTGAAAACCCGAAACACATATGCTTTTATGTCAAACAAAAATCGTTTTAACATATTGTGACTTTTTCACATATGAGTTTCAATCGGAACACCTTATGATCCTTTGATAAAGCCTACCAACATGGGCTAGAACTTAATCCCGCTAAATCAAAAAGCCACACAAACCATAAGGGTTCACACATCATATGAGATCGAATATTAAGGTCAAGAAAACCGAAATCAAACATCTCATACACATAGCAATAATATAAAGCATTCAAGCACAGGCTATGTAATCGAAAAACTATCACAAGAAAAATTATAAAATAATAATTTTATTCATAAATAATAGATAGTTTTATTCAACAATAGACCTTACACAATAATTGAAATAATCAAAAACTGATGTCTATTTTTGTTTCTAATCGCGAGTCTTGTAAAGATCTCTTTCAAATACTTGATTCAAATTCTTCTGAGCATTTCCCTTTCCAGTATAACGTTTGTTGATCTCAACCAGTTGAGAATGAAGATCATCAAGTACTTCTTTTGAATCCTTTATCAACATCTCATGGTTTCTAATGCAACTTCTAATAGTAAGAATCTGTTTCCTTATAGAGTCTATGATATTGCGTTGAGAGACATCATGAGTTTCGGTCATAACCGATGCATAGAGTGTTAAATCATCAAGAGATGGTCCTTCTTTTACCGATTTCACCATTGAAGCAAGTTAGTCTTCTTTCAGACAAGAAGAAAATATAAAAGAATTAGAGAAAATCAAGGGATGATATAATTTGGTTTATGGAAACCGAATATATTTTTCCCAAAAGTAAAAGATATCGATTAAGAATATTTTTACTATGGAACAAATATGTACATACTTCCCAGATTTATGCCTCCTCACAATTAGAATTTTTGGGCAACAAGTGAGGATGCATTTTTTCAACACAATCAGTGTGTGTTGAGGTGAGAATTATTCTCACCACAGGTGACAAAGACATCCTTAGGATGACTTATAAACACAATAAACTGTGTTTCTTTGTGTTCTTTCTTTCTCTTGTTTTTGCAAGAGTTTGCAACTTCCTTTTGAGATCTAATAAACTCATCAGCCTTCAAAATATTTATGCCCTTGCAAAGAGCCTTGATAAATTTATTTTGATGGAGATTTATATGGAAGATTGCAGTGTGGTTATTTCCTCCACATAAAGAACTTAACATATTATCAGATAGATTAGTTTCTGACCCTTTTGGTTTTTCAACCAATTTTTCTTGCTCAAATTATACCACTTGAGTTTTATCTGATAGAGGTTTCAAAAGTTTTTCAAGTTCTAGACTTAACCTTTGATTTTCCTCAATTCCTAACTCAAGTTTTTCTAAAAAGTTCTTTAGGAGTTGATAAGACTTACCAGATTCTCCACTGTTAGAGTTGGCAAGAACTGCATCATAGCTTGATGTTCCTTCATAGGATTTGTCCTCCGGAATATTATCTAGAGTAGAAATGTAAGCCTTATAGCACTTCTGAGCTTTTCTGCTGGAATACTGTTTTGCCATATGTCTGAATCTATGTCGTTTGAAACATTGGATTTCTTCATTACTCTTTTTATGACAAAAAGATAATGTCTCAGGATCAGAATTATCTTTAAATAAAACATCCTTAATCCGTTGTGTTAGGAGTACTATTGTTGAGTTAAGCTCTTTTTCAACACGTATTTCATCCTCTTGACAACGTTTCTCAATCTTGTATAAACAATTAGCTGACACATCATTTCCAATGTTTCGGCTCTTTAGCACTTTTTCTATGTCAAAGATGTTTAACTTTCCTACAAGAGAGCTTTGAGAAAGTATAGACATATCATTGGCTTCTATTATGGAATGTTTCTTAGACTCGTATCTGGATGGTAACGATCTGAGAATCTTGCATACTATTTCCTTTTCAGGTATATCCCTTCCAAGAGAGAAAGAGGCATTGACAATCTCAGAAAGTTTAGAGTTAAACTCCTCGAAGGTATCGTTATCATCCATTTTAAGGTTTTCCCATTTAAGAAAGAGAAAAAGTCGTGCTTCTCTTTCGGAATTATCCCCCTTCAAATACGGTCTCAAGAGTATCCTATGCTTCCTTAGAAGTTTCACATGAGAACATGATGTAGAAGATCATGACTTACTTGCATGTATTATGGCATTTAATCCATCGTTCGCTTTGTAAGAGCTCTTTCTTCATAAGAGTAGAACGCTAAGCTCTTAAAGTCATTTTTTGAATATTCTTCTTCGAAGTTGATAGCCGTCTTAGATTAATAGCCAAGATTTAAAATCTCGGGATTGAAGAAAATTTTTCATAGCAGATTTCCAAACTGGGTAATTTGTCCCATTAAATCTTGGTGGTACGTTAACTGAATCATGATAGACACATATTTGTGTCTATTTTGTTCTCAATGTTCTGTATTGTTAGTGCTCGATATTGTACTAATTATGGTTTTTGTGTGTTTGTAGGTATTTTTGGGAAATAAATATTTTTGGAAAAATCGGCAGAAAAAAATTATGCGCAGCACCCCAGGAGGACATTTGCTATGCGGACTCCCACATTGGATAAGGGGCACCTCAATTGCTAAGGGGCACCCAGTTGCTATTCACACCCCAGTTCAGAATAGGGGGCATCTCATCTTCTTCATTTGAATTTTTATTTTTGGCGGGAAAAAAGAGTTTCACTCCGCAGCATTTGTCGATCGGATTTTGGATGGGTTAGAGTAGACTCAACGTTCGAAACTTCATGGGTGGACGCGATATGACTATAGAATGTTGGTATGGGTGTTTGTTTGGAAAAAATTTGGGTGAATAACGTGTTTCAATCCAAAACAGTGGACAAAAAGCTTTCACGGGTTCAAGTGAAGTTGACACGAGTTAGAGGCGTGTAATGCATCAGTTTGGAGTGTTTTGCACTACAGAGATGCGTGAAGAAGATAAATAAGGAATGTTTGACAGATGATAACGCGTGGAAGATCAAAGAAATGGAAAATATTGCCGTGAGAATAAAAATAATAAAGAGAGGATATTTTGAAGTTATGAAGGAGATTCGATGCATCTATCGGGTTTAAATAGGTTGGATTAGTACCATACAAGGGGGACGGAGAGTTTAGGGAGATATTGGGAGAGTTGCGGGGCTTCGGAAGGTCGAGAAAATCAAGTGGTAGGAAACCACCATTTCTGCTGCTGCTGAAGAACACGAAGAACATCAACGCATAGGGGACCGTCGTTTTCTCTACAATGACAACGACATATCTGAGGGTCGTAGTTTAGCAGACAGACTTAAAAATCAGACATCTGAGGGTCGTAGTACAACAACATCAACACTTTACATGTATCGTTCTCTGTAACAGTCCGTTTGTAACAATTAAAACTGTTACAAATCAGGCTTTTCATCTTTTCTCCCTTGTTCATCATTTGTAAACCATTTTTGAGCATTAATAATGATTTTTGAGCGTGTTTACACCATGATGAGCTAGAAACCATCACTGGGACGACGGAGGAAGCTGTTTTGCACCCATGTCGTAATTCTATTTAATTCCTTTATGACTATTTGCACTATTATAAGTGATTCATGATTTTTATTGATTATTTGTGAATTCGTTAGATGTCGCATGCTTAGTCTTAGGTACTTTAGATGCGTCATGCTTGTGAATTACATATAATTCTTTATAAAATCTACCTTGGCAAAGAATTAGAGTCGATGTTTGTTACTTTATGAGCCTTAATTGTCCGGAATTAATAGATGAACCGCATGAATGTGAGAATTGGTGGAATCCCGAGTCCTAGTAACTCTCTTCGTCTTGTGACATAAATTGTATATTTTCTCTATTTTTATTATATTATTATTATTTTTCTTTATTAAATCCTAAAATCAATTTCAACAAGTCCGAGTGAACGACAACCTTACTTACCACTATATAAAAATTCGATCAATTTTGTTTTTAGGTTTTTTTTTTTATTTATTATTTTTGTTCTTTTTTACGCGTTTTGGTATTCCTGTTTGCTTTCAGATTTGGAGTGGAGCGAAAGAAAAAGAGAAAGTGCTGAAAAGAAAAGCAAAGAAAAATTAGGAAAGAAAAGAGAGATCCGAATGGAGTGAAGAAGAAAATTTTGTATATAGTGTAATTATTATTTATTTATTTTTAGAAACTGTAATTAGGTAATTTTTTTGTAATTTTTTTTCTTTTTAGTTTTGGACTTTTTAATTTTTGGACTTTATTTTTGGACTATTGGACATTATTAATTTTAAACCCTAAGGAAGGGTTAATTTAAATATAAAGCGCACGAGGGAAGGACGACGCATTCGATCTTGTCTCGGCCCATCGGGTTTCGTACATGACATAGGAGTCGTGGCCCGAGTCGACTTCAACGGTTCATCCCCCGTCTGGAACGGGAGGTAAGAATTCTAAACACCCGCGAATCCCCTGTCAGCGGGTTTACTGGATGATTTTTGTATGCATATATGTTGAGGTATTGAAAACGGCTGCTTTTATTTCCTAGTAAAGGGCAAGGACTGGCCATACAAGATAAGGGTTCGGATTTCATCACCGTTCTCTTCTTGCCCGCCTTAGGAAAACAATACCAAGCACGAACCTAAGCTTAAAATACTGACTAGAACGAGACCGATAGGGTAACGAGCTTAATAGGAAAGTCATTCGAAAAATATTGGTTACTCTTTAAGCATACTTCGAAGTTCATGATGGTTTATGTAAGTTGAATGCGTGATGCGCCGCCTTGTAATGCGGTGAGGCCTTGGGTATCAAAGCTCCACGCAGCTTCCCTCGCCTCTATTCAACTTACTTAAACTCGGATTGATTCCGCAGGGTTTGCTCAGATTGTAACGAATTCCCTTTCGAAGGATTAGAATCTGGTCTAGAAACAATCTAAGTGGAGCCATCATGCTTTTTGTTTGCTAGAAATCAGTAGGTTTGTTGTGGTCGCGTCAGCTTTGTTTGTGTTTGTGTAGAATTCCCTTGCAGTTAGGATGTCAAACTGGTATTATAATAGCCATCACAATGAATATGAATATCCAACTGAGCAACATGAGCATTATTCCTATTATGACCATAATGTGAATAGTGGTTGGGAACGCCATCCTTTTGAAGATCGTGGCTCATACCACGGTGAGCCCAATTACTATTCACATGAATACCGGTCATACGAGCAAAATTCCTATAATTCCTCTTCTCTAGATGAAGCACGTAGGATACTTGAGTCAACGTGTAAGTTAACTGAGTCAACACGTGAGTTTGCTGAGACAACACGTAGGTTAAAGTTAGAGACGGAAGAAAGAATTGCTCGAATTACTCTTGATTGCCAATACATTCTTTCCAATATCACCCGTGAAAATGAGGACAATTTTTATCATGATGACGAGGTTAGAATTGGTAACACTACTTGTGTAGATGAGGTTCAACCATTTTCATGTTGTTATAATGATGATTATGATGAGGATAGTGTTGATGAAGAATTTGAAATAAATAGGCATAGTGATCAGGAAATTGTTACCCCAATTGAGCTTTATAACGATAATATTATTTCTAGTTCAAATCCAAATAATTTTAATAATTATTCACCTATTCAAAAGGATGAGGATTTGACTAGAGATACCCCGTTTTAGACGATGTAGTATTTCCTTTTGATTACGAAGCCAAGGATGGTTTAGAGGAACGAGTATATTTTGAGTCTAGCGATTTAGAAACAATAGACTTAGAAAAATAAAATGAACTCGTAGAGATGAGTGAGGATGTACCTGACTTAGAAGAATCAATTGACCATTTTCAGGAATCAAATAACCTTGAAATTAGGGAAGTTGTGACTAGTCTTTTTAGAGACACTGAAAACTCTAAGTTTGGGGGTGATTATCATTCTCCATGTGCCTTAACTCTTAGAAAGGTCCCTAACTTGGGACTTGACATATGTGCCTCAACCATTTTAAAAGATTATCTTCATACACTTTTTCCTGAGCCTAGTTGTGTCCATAAATAAGTTCAGTTGTTAAGAACCCATCCTCTGGTTGATGTGGTTAACCCAGGCTATGATACCACTATTGATTTTGTTTTCCCACCAAATATTTTTCAACCAATTGTGGGAACGTATAAGTTTCAGATGTGTCAATTATTAAGTTTTGAGGCTAAACCTAATTACTTTAGGAGATTAGGGTCGACACATTTGCTTAAGGAAGACCACCAATCTTATTGTGGTCAAATTTGTGTAAGTCAAAAACCGATTGACTTAGAGGATCCTCAATTATTCAGTTATTGTTATGTGCTTCTAAGTTCTTAACTGAGTATTTCCAGACTCTACAACCCTGATCTTAAGAATCCTTCTTTTGAGGAAGTCCAGCCCATGAAAATTGTTTATCTAGACCCTTTTATAGAACCTGGACCTGAACCACAACTAGATATAGTTGTCTTAAACAAAAAAATAGATAAGGGTGTGTTGGATATCTTCTGGTCTGTTGTGATTTCCTCTTCTTGTGGTTAGCACTTTTTGATCCAGAGATGACCCTTGAGTTATTCGACTGTTGCTATATGATCCTTCGAGGTGACTAATCCTTTCCAATGTCTGGCTGAAGACTTTAAACTTAGCACTTCTTGGGAGGTAACCCATGCTCTTGAAACACGGTAATATTTTTACTTAACTCTTTTGCTTCAAATGGTAACAGTTTCTCCTTGTTCATGTTTTTAATTTCATCTTTAGAACATTGAGGACAATGTTAGATTTAAGTTTGGGGGTATGGGAGAAACTTTTTTAGTTGCAATAAATAAACTCCAGAGACTAGAAATTTATGCTTATTAAGGTTGGCACTAACTAATCTAAGTGGATGGGAACATCTTGGTTGTAGGAGTTGAGGAACCAATCGATTAGATGGAAACATCTAGAAGATTCTATTCATAAAGCACGAGCTCGGGTGTTAGAAAAGAAAACATGGTAGTTTCGCCATATCCTCGTGATGGAAACATCGAAAGAATCCTGATCACTTATTTTCTTTTGCTTTTTGCCATTGCTTTAGGGTGAAATAGAGTGACTGATATATATATATAGAAAAAAAAATATTTAGACCAGACCATCGGACCAAGGAATAAATTCAATAAAGTCTACCCTTTGGAGCCCTTGTATATGCCAGTTGTGTTGACCTAGAGTTAGGATTATCGACCACTGGTCCCCTTGTATATGCCAGTTGGGTTGATATTAGTCAGACCGGTATCTCAGTCCATTAGGATAGGTTCACCTTAGTTGATATCATCCATGTTTTCTCTACATCCATCTTCTTAATCTTTCCATGTGATTGGTTGACTCGGTTTATGATGTCTGAAACTATCCGAGTAGAGATCTGTCACTTTATATGAATTTTAGTATGCTTGAGTGCAAACTCGTACAAAGAATTGGAATTTCGCATCGTGGTACTTCCTCCTGTAGTCAATAAGTATGCCAACCAAGGAGATTGTTTAGCGCTTTCCAAGGTTTTGCGTAGATAGCTAGGGTGCGAAATATAAAGGTTTTGTGGGTACACCTCTGCAAACCCTCAGGAGACAACACTCCGCCACTAGGGCCACCTAGGGGTTCAAATGATTTTTATTTTCTAGAATAAATTTGCTCGAGGACTAGCAAATAATAAGTTTGGGGGTATTTGATAGACACATTTTTGTGTCTATTTTGTTCTCAATGTTCTCGTATTGTTAGTGCTCGATATTGTACTAATTATGGTTTTTGTGTGTTTGTAGGTATTTTTGGGAAATAAACATTTTGGAAAAATCGGCTCGAAAAATTATGCGGAGCACCCCGGAGGACATTTGCTATGCGGACTCCCACATTAGATAAGGGGCACCTCAATTGCTAAGGGGCACCCGATTTTATTCACACCCCCGTTCGGGATAGGGGGCATCTCATCTTCTTCATTTGAATTTTCATTTTTGGCGGGAAAAAGAGTTTCACTCCTGGCAGATTTGTCGATCGGATTTTGGATGGGTTAGAGGTAGACTCAATCGCTGAAACTTCATGGGTGGACGCGATATGACTATAGAATGTTGGTATGGGTGTTTGTTTGGACAAAATTTGGCTGAATAACGTGTTTCAATCCAAAACAGGTGGACAAAGCTTTCACGGGTTCAAGTGAAGTTGACACGAGTTAGAGGCGTGTAATGCATCGGTTTGGAGTGTTTTGCACTACAGAGATGCGTGAAGAAGATAAATAAGGAATGTTTGACAGCTGATAATGCGTGGAAGATCAAAGAAATGGAAAATATTGCCGTGAGAATAAAAATAATAAAGAGTGGATATTTTTAAGTTATGATGAAGGAGATTCGATGCATCTTTCGGGTTTAAATAGGTTGGATTAGTACCATACAAGGGGGACGGAGAGTTTGGGGAGATATTAGGAGAGTTGCGAGATCTTCGAAGGTCGAGAAAATCAAGTGGTAGGAAACCACCATTTTCAGCGCTTCAAGAACACGAAGAACATCAACGCACAAGGGACCGTCGTTTTCTCTACAGTGACAACGACACATCTGAGGGTCGTAGTTTAGCAGACAGACTTAAAAATCAGACATCTGAGGGTCGTAGTAAAGCAACAGCAACACTTTACATGTATCGTTCTCTGTAACAGTCCGTTTGTAACAATTAAAACTGTTACAAATCAGTCTTTTCATCTTTTCTTCCTTGTTCATCATTTGTAAACCATTTTTTAGCATTAATAATGATTTTTGAGCGTGTTTACACCATGATGAGCTAGAACCCATCACCTGGGACGGAGGAAGCTGTTTTACACCCGTGTGGTAATTCTATTTAATTCCTTTATGACTATTTGCACTATTATAAGTGATTCATGATTTTTATTGATTATTTGTGAATTCGTTAGATGTCGCGTGCTTAGTCTTAGGTACGTTTAGATGCGTCATGCTTGTGAATTACATATAATTCTTTATAAAATCTACCTTGGCAAAGAATTAGAGTCGATGTTTGTTACTTTATGAGCCTTAATTGTCCTGAATTAATAGATGAACCACATAAATGTGAGAATTGGTGGAATCCCAGTCCTAGTAACTCTCGTCTTGTGACATAAATTGTATATTTTCTCTATTTTTATTATTTTTCTTTATTAAATCCTAAAATCAATTTCAACAAGTCCGAGTGAACGACAACCTTACTTACCACTATATAAAAATTCGATCAATTTTGTTTTTAGGTTTTTTTTTTATTTATTATTTTTGTTCTTTTTTACGCGTTTTGGTATTCCTGTTTGCTTTCAGATTTGGAGTGGAGCGAAAGAAAAAGAGAAAGTCTTTGAAAAGAAAAGCAAAGAAAAATTAGGAAAGAAAAGAGAGATCCGAATGGAGTGAAGAAGAAAATTTTGTATATAGTGTAATTATTATTTATTTATTTTTAGAAACTGTAATTAGGTAATTTTTTTTGTATTTTTTTTTCTTTTTAGTTTTGGACTTTTTAATTTTTGGACTTTATTTTTGGACTATTGGACATTATTAATTTTAAACCCTAAGGAAGGGTTAATTTAAATATAAACTGCACAGGGAAGGACGACAGTTACGATATGCATCTCTACCATCAAGTTCGTACATGACATAGGAGTCGTGGCCCGAGTCGACTTCAACGGTTCATCCCCCGTCCGGAACGGGGAGGTAAGAATTCTAAACACCGCGAATCCCCGTCGGGTTTACCGGATGATTTTTGTATGCATATATGTTGAGGTATTGAAAACGGCCGCTTTTATTTCCTAGTAAAGGGCAAGGCGGCCATACAAGATAAGGGTTCGGATTTCATCACCGTTCTCTTCTTGCCCGCCTTAGGAAAACAATACCAAGCACGAACCTAAGCTTAAAATACTGACTAGAACGAGACCGATAGGGTAACGAGCTTAATAGGAAAGTCATTCGAAAAATATTGGTTACTCTTTAAGCATACTTCGAAGTTCATGATGGTTTCGTAAAGTTGAATGCGTGATCGCGCCGCCTTGTAATGCGGTGAGGCCTTGGGTATCAAAGCTCCACGCAGCTTCCCTCGCCTCTATTCAACTTACTTAAACTCGGATTGATTCAGGAGGGTTTGCTCGCATTGTAACGAATTCCCTTTCGAAGGATTAGAATCTGGTCTAGAAACAATCTAAGTGGAGCCATCATGCTTTTTGTTTGCTAGAAATCGAGGTTTGTTGTGGTCGCGTCGGCCTTTGTTTGTGTTTGTGTAGAATTCCCTTGCGGTTAGGATGTCAAACTGGTATTATAATAGCCATCACAATGAATATGAATATCCAACTGAGCAACATGAGCATTATTCTATTATGACCATAATGTGAATAGTGGTTGGGAACGCCATCCTTTTGAAGATCGTGGCTCATACCACGGTGAGCCCAATTACTATTCACATGAATACCTGGTCATACGAGCAAAATTCCTATAATTCCTCTTCTCTAGATGAAGCACGTAGGATACTTGAGTCAACGTGTGTTAACCGAGTCAACACGTGAGTTTGCCGAGACAACACGTAGGTTAGAGTTAGAGACGGAAGAAAAGAATTGCTCGAATTACTCTTGATTGCCAATACATTCTTTCCAATATCACCCGTGAAAATGAGGACAATTTTTATCATGATGACGAGGTTAGAATTGGTAACACTACTTGTGTAGATGAGGTTCAACCATTTTCATGTTGTTATAATGATGATTATGATGAGGATAGTGTTGATGAAGAATTTGAAATAAATAGGCATAGTGATCGTGAAATTGTTACCCCAATTGAGCTTTATAACGATAATATTATTTCTAGTTCAAATCCAAATAATTTTAATAATTATTCACCTATTCAAAAGGATGAGGATTTGACTAGAGATACCCCCGATTTTAGACGATGTAGTATTTCCTTTGATTACGAAGCCAAGGATGGTTTAGAGGAAACTAGTATATTTTGAGTCTAGCGATTTAGAAACAATAGACTTAGAAAAATAAAATGAACTCGTAGAGATGAGTGAGGATGTACCTGACTTAGAAGAATCAATTGACCATTTTCAGGAATCAGATAACCTTGAAATTAGAGAAGTTGTGACTAGTCTTTTTAGAGACACTGAAAACTCTAAGTTTGGGGGTGATTATCATTCTCCATGTGCCTTAACTCTTAGAAAGGTCCCTAACTTGGGACTTGACATATGTGCCTCAACCATTTTAAAAGATTATCTTCATACACTTTTTCCTGAGCCTAGTTGTGTCCATAAAGAAGTTCAGTTGTTAAGAACCCATCCTCTGGTTGATGTGGTTAACCCAGGCTATGATACCACGATTGATTTTGTTTTCCCACCAAATATTTTTCAACCAATTGTGGGAACGTATAAGTTTCAGATGTGTCAAATATTAAGTTTTGAGGCTAAACCTAATTACTTTAGGAGATTAGGGTCGACACATTTGCTTAAGGAAGACCACGCATTCGATAAGTGCATGCACTGGAACAATTCCTTTGGATCTAATTCCAAACAGTAAAGGAACAAAAATCTGTTTCGGTAACAACTCTATTCAATCTCAAAGTGATATGAGTTTGACAAAGGCTCTTTGTTTAATCCAATAAACTCCTTTGTAGGGTTTAGATCTATCTATCCAACAACTACCAAAGTAGCAGAGTTTAGATAATGCAATCAAATATAGATTCTACCAAGATGCTATATAGTGATGCCGATCTACGCAACTAATCAATCAAATCTATCAAAGATAAACCGATTATAGTTGGATCCCAGCCGATCAAGTTTTGTGCACACCAGAGATTATGAACCCAATAAGAAATCTTCTTTATCTTCAAATCTTCTTTAATCTTCAATAAACACCTGCACACCACAACTTGAATCTCTTGTGATCAATCACACACAGAACGGAGTCTGTTAACAATAGATTATCACAAGACGTCTTTAGATCTACAAATAGTTCTAAAGATCTCGTCGACACTTCGATCTAGTTTGAGCGAATCTTATATCAGAAGAGAAGTTTCTCAAGAATAAACAAACTAAGTGCAATCAAAGTTCAACAACCTTTAGTCAATCAAATCAAATCGAAAACTAATAATACTGCAATTATCTAGTTTCCCACCAGCGGTACTCATAGAGATTCTTGATCCCACGGAAGTATTTAAACGAGCGGTCGTAAGAGATTTCGCCTAATTAGGGTACTTTCCTCTCCGAATAGACGGCTCCACCATTAACATCACAACAAGGTAGTTTTTTGGCTCTTAGGATATTTTGCTCGAAATGCAAACTTGGGTATTTATAGACCAAGGAAGTTTGGACACCAAGGAATTTCCAAAACCGAATATTCTCAAGATATGCCATATATATATTTCCAAAAACGGTTTTCATAATTCCTAGAAATGCTCTATCCAAAATAACCGAAATCTCACTAGAAAATCTCCAATTAGTAAATGCACATTACCAATTTTTGTTTTCAGTGATATATTCATTTTAATTCTTGGTAATTAAAAGTATATAAAATTAACAACCTTAATTAAAAGATTCTCAACTTATTTCGGTCAGGATCTCCTTTAGTTATTAAGGAATATCTTTGAACAATAAAAGGTGAGAGTTACTGAACATGTTCAAAGTATGTCTACATCTTATTTCTTTGTAAATCCTTTTTCATATTTACGATCTTGGAACCGATTATACCACACTTCCAAACAAGTTTAGAATTGGTTCATCTGACTTCCAAGAATTATGTGATTGATCAAATATCAATGCACTAATCATGGGTTTATGGTTCTACCAAACACAAGGATCGGTTCTACCTTAATATGGTTACTGAGACCGGTTACATCAGTTACCAGGATCGTTACGTCAATTACCAGGACCGGTTACCATATTCTCATGGTATTACTTGTGATCGGTTACACTAGTCACTAGGATCGGTTACACCAATTACCAGGACCGGTTACGCTAATTACAAGGATCGATTACAACTCTTTTGTGATCGGTCATACCAATTACCAGGATCGATTACACTAATTACAAATATCGATCATACCATCTAAGGTGATTACTTAGGATCGGTTACACTAATAAAAGTCATACCAATACATAAGTCAGGCATTGTGATTAGTTTTACCAAGATATATAAAAAAAAATGATCGGTTCTACTAACTCACATATATTGGTAATCCAAAGATATGCAATGAATTACAATACCAATAAGCCTAGCGATTTCCTTTCGATTCATAAAACAAGTTCATGACTATATTTACTTTAAACAAATGTAAATATTGTTTCCTAGGATGAAATCTTCACCTTTACCCATACACATAATCACAATAGCATTCATACTATTATGTCGATGTCTTATTGTTTGTGGGTGAAAACTGTTTCTGCTGGTTTTGGTAAATTTGGGTGTGTGGATGAGAAACGAATCTAAACCCTAAATAATGTACTGCACAGGAGTACTTTTGATTCGAGAGATCAATATGTACAATCCTGGCCTAAACCAACAAATGGCCGTTCCAGGCTTGCTTAGGTCACAAAGTG
The DNA here is from genome assembly GCA_023531295.1 of Papaver armeniacum. Classification (NCBI taxonomy): domain Eukaryota; kingdom Viridiplantae; phylum Streptophyta; class Magnoliopsida; order Ranunculales; family Papaveraceae; genus Papaver; species Papaver armeniacum. The sequence goes on from JAJJWW010012680.1 coordinate 60,860, forward strand.
AAGGAGTAGGGTTGGTCTTAGGGAGGGAAGCGAAGAGAGGTCGAGACCCTAATGATTAATTTTGAAGATGTGGCTTGTTTGATGACTTGTATTAGAAACTGGAACTGGGTTTGCAGAGTGAAAAGCTATAAGTTCTTGGTGATTTTTGGATACTATGTTGTTGCCGACCAAAAACTTGTTCTTTGGTGGAAATAGGTGAACCTATTTATACGAGTCGTAATAAAATGTACCCTGGTCACGTAGGAAGTGGAAGCGATTGAGTGATGGAAGAGTGGAGTAACGTGTAACCGTCAGAAATTATGCTTCCATGATGAAGGAAGTGGATCCGTTTACACCATTATTTATTGCCACAACTAACCGTCCCGCTTCATGAAACTTTACTGTAATGGGCGTATTGCACGCCGCATGCTGTAGACCGCCAGACCAATACCCTGATGAGTATCCCCAAGTTTATGACATGTTTGATGTCTCGATTATTTTTGTGGAAAACATGTAGCACTTTGCTACGTGTGGCAAGCCAAAATCAAGAGTCTTGCCGCAGGAAAATAGCATGTGATGAATTAGGCTCGTCTTGGATGGTCGCCTAAAACTTGCCACAAGTCCGTCAGTTCGGTGGCGAACTTGGATGGCTGAGATTGCATCTCATAAGGAAGGGTAGTCGTTGATTATGGCTACCTTCTGTTGGCGCCTGGTAATGGCACAATGGCGTTTTTGGTGTATGCCAGTGGCATGACTGGAATAGCTCATGTATGCCAGTGGCACGGTGGTGTAAGTGGCGCCTGGCGTAGCCATGACCACTAGATTTAAACGGTTGGTCGCCTAAAACTTGCCACAAGTCTGTCAGTTCGGTGGCGAACTTGGATGACTGAGATTGCATCTCACGAGGAAGGGTAGCCGTTGATTATGGCTACCTTCTGTTGACGCCTGATAATGGTACAGTGGCGCCTTTAGCGCATGCCAGTTGTACTGCGGCATGGCCGGCATAGTTCGTGCATGCCAGTGGCACGGTGGAATGGCTGGCATAGTTTGTGCATGACAGCGGCACGATTGTGCAAGTAGCGCCTGGCATAGCCATGGCCACTAAATTTTGGCACATTGGTGTTAGACTCAAATGTGGTGTGGCAACATCAGTTTCAGTGGCCACATCAATCCCAATGCCCTGTGGAACATTGTTTTGGCTCGGTTGGCGTAGCAACTTTGCCTAAATTAGGGTTTGGCATGCCGAAACCTAATTAGCGCATAAGGCATGCGGCATGTGGCCGTGGATGGCCAAGATGATTGTCTCAAATTAAATATAAATCATTTAAGTTGGCTAGCCAAGTTGGATGGCTGAGATGATTCACATAAATTTGTGTTAACTCATGAAATTTCGTAATCAGAAAATTCAGATGTGGGACCCTCACTAAAATCGTTGTAGAATTCTCGTACGAACTCGGATTTTGACGGTCCGCCCTCCATTCTGATCAGAAAAGAATTTCCTATCTCCTGCTTGAGAATATTTAGGTTATGAGCTCGTTTAGGAGGTGAAAATAGCCCGACAGTGAAACTCATGAAGAATTCGGGAGGGATTCTGTCAGTTTTCAGCCATGACCTAGCTCGCCTTTTATGTTGTATCTTTTAGCTCGTTACTCCGATTGATTTGAATTTTTAGTATGTTATGCTAGAAATCCATACGAAACTTTTGGCATGTAGCTCATACTAAAATTGTTTACCAAACGTTCCCAGTTGTTTGTACAATCTTTGGGAAGCCAATTTGGCATGGTGACCACTTGACGCAATTCCACCTCTTTTAATATTGTGGCAGGTTTAGAGTAACCTGATTGGTCAATAAAAACAGGGGTCCGACCAAGCACGAGTGTGGCTACACTTATGGTGCGGGTGGTAGGTTTAATGTGACCTGATTGGTCGATGTGGAATATGGCCGGCAAGTATGGGCCCAGCCACAACTCATGGGAGTGTGGCAGGTTTAAAGCGACCTGATTGGTCGACAAAGGAGTAAGGGCCGGTTGGGTAGCATGGGGCGTGGCCAAGTGGCGCCGGCTGGCCTATGGCATGGCCACGCTTCCTCTCATTGTTGCTCCTTCTCCGCGGCTCCTTTATTCTTTGCTTTCTGATTTTGGGTAGGAGTTTGCACCTACTAATCCATGGCGGATTGTTGCTTACATGCATCAAATCTGGATAACTTTCATGTGAACATATTAAGTTGCTCAATAAATACGACAGTGGAGAGGTTGAACACTCATCACTTTACATGGCTCAGTTTCTTTGCAGAGTAACGGCACATTAAATGTGAGGTTTTACAATTTTTACCCCTGAACTAAAAACCACCATACACTTATATACGAAGTTCAAAATATAAGCGTTATACTTCGTATTCTAATTCCTTAACACTATGTATACTAGAGTATAATCATTCACAGCTTCTTCGCATTATGTTTTCAATATAGCACGACTTGAAAGATACGTTAGGAATGAAATAGTTCAAGTCACAATATTACTAACCTCAAGAGGAAGGATGATGTCGTCGATGTAGCTTGTTACTTCTTCACATTCTTCAAGTCTTCGAGTAATACTTGTATGTCTCATAATCCTAATCTTTCTAGCCTAACCTATACGAAGTTTTCTCTAGTATACAATCAAGCGACTCTTTCATTGAGTTTTGGTTCACTAAAATATGACAACCAAACTTGACATACCAACGCTTGGTGGGTTTAACCGAGCTATGCTCTAACAATAATAAATTTTTTTTTTTGTAGCGGTTACTATGACGATAAAATATTAAAGACTTGACAACTTTTATTCCTGGTTTCCGTTCTTTGTGATTTTTATTTCACACTTGATTCTCTTGGACAAAGAAGAAGTTTATCTTGATAGATTTATGATTTGTGTAAAGATTGAAAAAACTGTCGGTTGCTTTTTCTTTATAAGTTGCTTGGATAATGCTTATTCAATGAGATTGATTATTTCGATAATCATTTTCTGGGTTTAATCTTTGACCAAAGGAGTTTATATTTTTGAATGGAAGATCCTTTACTCTACTATATCTCTGATCTAATGATTGATTTCGAAGATTGATAAGCGAGTTGGTTACTAAAACAGATTTAGTCATTTGTTATATTTCAAGTTACGACGATCCAAAGGATTTGAAAGCGGAAGTCTTGACAAAGTGAAGAAACAACTCAAGATAGTGGATTTTGTCTTGGGATTCACGTGCATATGCTAGATCGGTTGTAGGCGTAGGGATACTAAAGGAACTGAGTAACGAAGGAGTGTTTAGTTGGTCTCAACTATACGAAGTTGCGATAGTCAATTTGTATAACGGCATAGTTCTAAGAGTATTTAAAACTTGACTATGTCTCGAATTTTTTCCAGCCACATAGTTAATCTCGTTAACAAAATCATGTGTGTGGTGCCATTCTTTGTACTTTTACGCGTTATTATTATTGTTATAGTTATAATTAAATAATTATGCTTGTATGCTAATCGACTTGTAATGTCCCAAGTGCACACTAGATATCATATTCCTCTCGCAATAATTGTGCTTGTACGTTATTATTATCTTACTGCATTTCAAGAAGGCATCCCATTCAAGTACACACTAGATATCATATTCCTCTGCAATAATTTTTGTTGCAATACCTACTCCACCTGTTAAAGTACCAATCACCTGACAATTATTGTTTCTGGCAATAACACCTAATCCAACATTTCCCGGATTTCCAAAATATTCCCCATTACAACAAAACCGAGCATACGCATCCTCGTGGAGCTGCCAGTAAACATTCTTTACTCAGAGTTGAACTTAATACTTTTTATCTTCAAGTCTAAAAAATGACATTACCTGAAAATCATATTCTTGTCCCCATTTATTCCTCTTCGTTCTATGATTTCAGTTTTTTTAAAACTATTACAATGAGGCTTCACTTCCTCAAATAGTTTTTTATTTATTTGAAACCACAATTCCTCGTAGTTACACAGAAACAATCTTCTATATTTTATTGATGATCGGACTTTTATTCTTAGACTTTACAAATATCTTCAAAAGAGCAAGGATTTCTGAAGCCAAAAATTGCACCTAACCAAGATCAAATTTCTATACTAAAATTGCAATGCCACAGTGTATGATGCATATTATCCTGGTCCTCAGTACAGGTGCAGCATCTAGAAGCCATTTCAAAGCCAATCTTTCTCATTTCCTCATCATCCACATTAATACTCTGCTGCAATGTCCAAATGTTGCTAGCAATATTATGGTGTAAATATGGTAATTTGGCAATGTAAGATTTGGCTCTTTTAACCTTACTTTTCTACCGCATGTTGAAGTCACAAATCTGATCTCGCCACCACTCTAAATTAGCACATCTTCTCTGCCACTTATTTGTGTAATACACCAAGTATTATCATTTAACAAATCTTTGATTTTCATCCCCAAATTGTTCTGCCCAAACTCAGTAAGACCAATATGCTCTATCAAAGGAGACACTCCAAACCAAGTATCAAATCACACAAAGATTTTTTTCCCATTACTTACACACCACCTCACATCTTCCTTCAAAGATTTTTATATTAGTGAGCGTAGAGTTTTAGCCGTAATCAAAGACTTTTCCGCGCATACAAGAATCTACCGAGTGACCGAGGCTCTATCGCTTGCTAGAGAATCAGCGTCGATATAGGCAAACTGACAAATTTACCCGTTCCCCATACCCATAGAAACCCGTCTAACCATGCTTGGACCAGCCTAGCCATGCTAATTCATGGCAGTTTTATGATCTCTAAATCGAAGAATGCGAATATCAGTCGACGCCTAGTGCTATTTCAAATAACATTTGACGGTTGACTAGTCAAGCGTCATTTAAATTTACACTCAACACAAAATCGAAGAATGAGATGTCGATCGACACTTAACAACGTTTTTTTGGATTCCACCGTTATACTTGCATTTTCATGATGCAAAGGTGACATGAAATTTAGAAGATGGAATTCTTCCACTGCTCATATGAGTCGCACAAAAAAAAAAAGAAAAAAAAAAAAAGAAAAGAAAGAAAGAGAAGAGTGTTTGATCATAGATATACACACTGACAATTTCTTAAGTGGGCTAAGTTAGTTGTGAGTTAAACTTCATTATGGCCCAACTCTATTTATAAGTTATGGTCTGGACTCTTAAGAACCTGAATAAAGTTATCCAAAATGTTACTCTTCCCGAACATGGTCTTATTTTGTGGGACCTATTTGATTCTTATAA